>JABJVR010002991.1:0-42529 GCA_025773905.1 Chitala chitala | reverse complement strand
GGTGTACTCTAGGAGCAGGTCAGCAGTGACAGGTGTACTCTAGGAGCAGGTCAGCAGTGACAGGTGTACTCTAGGAGCAGGATCAACTCACCTGTTTGACACGATCTGGGTTCACGGTAGTTTGTGGCTGCAGGATGCTCACTGGCTCTGATTTCTGAGCGCTCTGGGGCATCTCGCGCACCTTCTCTGCTATGAAGTTGTGCACCCCATTCAGTGCCTCCACTGTCCCTTGAATTAGACACACCCTCTCTGTTGTTCCTGAAAAATGTTAAAAAATTAACATGGAATACCAGAACGGAGGCGTTGGCAATATACATGTAAGTGTGTATGTACCATGGAAGGCAGCACAAATGAATGTCACATTCACATCCAGAGTTTATGTACAAAAAAGCTATTGAATTCTTATAGAGTAGAATAATGACAAGTACACAGTAGATCAACAATATCACTGTGGTAGTGAAAGAATGTAGTTTAAAGGGAAATGTAGTGCAAAGGGAAATGTTTTAATGCACAAATAATTTTGATATTTCATAAGCATCAGCAAGTATTTTAATTTCATTACATCACTATAACTTCAAGGTATCATAATGAAAATGTATATATTAGACACATTCTTCATACAGATTCATGATTTTTTTAAGTATGCAGACAAGGTATATAATTCAGCTCTCTGAAAGCAAAAAGCCCTGCAATACAATAAAAATAGCAAAAATATTTTGATACTTCTTGTTTTCAAGAATTTCTACAGGATCACGTTCTCATACAACACATATATCAGTAATGACAGTGAAGATGTATGTTTGAGTTTAAACAGTAATTGACCCATTGTCTTCCACTGGAGAGAGCACAATCACTGACTGTGACCCCACTAATCTCGTTAAAACTCCACAAATAAACACCATGGATCCGTAAGACTGTCTGGGTTTTTACCCTCTAGGGAAAAATTGAAAACATCAAAGAAAACGATTTGCCGTGAATGCACAGCTTGTATGAAGATGAAGCAGCTTTGTGGTCTTGTGGAAGCAAAATCTGGAAGAAGAGTTTCCTAAGAAGCTGTTGAGTCCCCTCAACATATATATATATATATATATATTATTGAATGTCAAGGGTATATAAAGAATGCAGGGTTTCAGTAGGTCCAGATGACCCCTCCAAAAAAGTTGATTCATCCATGTGTCTGTTTCGATGAAGCTGATATTTACATAAGACTGAGCATTAAGATTGTCATAATAGTACAATAATCCATGTGTCTTGTGACTGGCACTGAATACAGAAACAAATCCTGGCACAAAATATACATATAGCACAAAAGTAAGGTAAAGTTGAATGGTTAAGCCAAAAACATGTCTGTTGTTTATAACCCTTCGCAAAACATGATGTCAGATGTTTTGTGTTACAGTAAAATATCTTTGGAAAATGGAGTCATTAAAGGCACCAACTGGACTTGATCTGCAAAACTAGAGATTTCGGTAGCAGTTTGAATTGTATCTAGTTGCACTGGGATGTGTTAGCAATCCAACCAAGCTTCAGTACTTGGTCTATATTCATGTAGCCAGTAAAGAGACAGTTGAAATGTACAATACCTTCAGAATTGCTAATGATGATGACATACATAACTTACATCTTATAATGGATAAATTGGAGGAGTACTGTAACACAAAATAACTTTCAAATGGTACACATTTTTTATATGACGTGTCCAAGGGGGCATGTCCATTAGGCAGTATGTAATAGAGTTAAAATGAAAGGTAAGTCATACAAGTGTCGAGATTTACATGACTCTCTGATAAGAGACTGCATGGTCTGTGGAATTCAGTGTGATGTGCTGAGGGAAAGGCTAAGAGAGACAGATATTACAATCAACAAATGTTATGCAAATAGGTATCATGTTCGAAACTACTAAAGCCCAACTTCAACAAAAGCAAAATAAGGAACGGACTGCAAAGGCCTCCTGCCTCTCAAAAAACAGCACAGTGATACTGTGAAGCACAAACAGACATGCAAATCCACATGTCTAAATAGGTACAACAAAAGGTAGAGAAAATGTTAAAATAACCAAATATAATTTTAAGAAATGTGGTACTTCTCACACAGCATGAAGCTGCCCAGAATAAAAACTGAGAAAATGAACCATTTTGCAAAGATATGCGGGTCAAAGAAAATACCTGCTGTTGATGAAGATGGTGATACAGAACAGTGTACAACTGACAATGGTCCATTAATTAGTTCCATTGAATTTCAGCTATTTGCAAAAGTGGGAATTTTCACATAGAATGTCCAGTCCACACCAATCTCAGTCCAACAGCATGGCTGAGGGTGGAAATGATCAAACACATGCTTAGGTTAAGGGTGAGAAATGAGACCAAATTACTTCTGTGATTTTATGTTGAAGATGATGTCAGAATTTGGCAAGATGGCACCTGCAACCCAGCACAAGTTTTAGCGTTCCACAAGCACGCAAGATCATATGTTGTTTGGACACCAGGTGGACATGTGTTCAGGTGGAACAGGACGTTTCTGTTGAATACAAAGGAATAAGGTAGCAACAGGTTTCTGGAAGTCTGGACACAAAGATTGCAGCAACAAGATGTATGTGATGATGCATGTGCAGCAAATGAAAATAACATGCAGAACAACACACCTGAAAAAGGTGTCAGTCCAACAGGCTCCAAGAAACTCCATATTGGCTGGCTGGAGTAGCCTCAGAGACTGCTTCATGTTCTGCAGTGCAATTTCATGCCACTAGCTGATACTAACAACTGTCAGTTTGTTCATGATAAGAAAAATAATGATGTCTGTTCATAGTAGGTAAATAGATTGCGTGCTTAATTGTTTTTTTAAAGGGATATCATGATAGTCAATTACTCTGCATGCCTGTTGACCAGCACAGGATGTGGAAACAAATCCAGGAAGAAATGTCCAGTACAAAACTGAGATAAAGCTGGATGGTTGAACAAAAACATGTCTGTTGTGTTGCTTTATAACCTACCACAAAACAATGATCAAAACAATTAACTACCCTCACCATAAGTACACAATTGCTTTATTAATGAAAATTACCAGAAACATTAATTTCATATTAGCGCATCTTAGAAAAGCAGCACAACATTTGTCATTAATAGAAAACAAAATGCACTTTATAGAGTGCAAAAACAGTCTTAAACTTTGACGTCCCTAAAAGGAAGTGGCACAGCAAAAAAATATGCAATAAAGTTACAGTATATATAGTTATAGGTATATGGTATAGTATATAAAATCAAAATACATGTAACCTGCTTTTCAAAAACCGTATCTCTAATTGTCATTCTAATACAACATTTTTAATAGATTTCTTTGCAGGAAATATTTTCTAATACACAGGACATGTTGGTAGGCAGCCACTGCTCTATATGAGAAACAAAGAGTGCTATGTGAACTGGAGCCGATGAGGAGTGAAATTAAAATGCGGTTCTATCCTTATCATCTCTCTGCAGTCAGGCTTCTGGCTTCCTCTGTTCTCATTGTTTTAGCTCAGGTCAGCAGGGTCTCAGCTGTATACTCACCCTGTACTATTAATACAGTCAAATTGAGGAAACTCTGGCTTCTTGTCTGTACAGACCCTTTCCCCAGCCTGTGACAGCTGGTCTCCCGAGGGTAATCTGGGAGGAACAAATGGGGCCGAGGATTAAGAGAGCAGAGATTGCCATTGCGCTTGGCTGGAGGGGGCTGAGGGTACAGGGTGGGAGAGCCCGCACAGACCCACCCATCATATCCTGACCATGCTTTTCCTGCTTCCATTATTATTGTCTTGGACTTTTTATGTTTTATTTCTGTGGAAAAGAGAAGAACAAACACAGAAGACTAGGACCTGGACTGCTTTTTCATGCAGAGACCACTGGTTTACATGCAGATACCACTGGTTTACTGGTTTTTTCTTGTCCACAGCATGGTTTGTGTGACAAACTATACTTATTCAGGCCTCAATGTGTATCCCTTCACACATTTAGACAAACAGGAAACAATCTGATAAAAAGGGTAAAACTGGACCAAGGGCATAGGTTTGGTTTCAACATTTGGGTGATTCAACTGATTTAAGGACTAAATCAATCCCGACCTTAACATGTCACAACCATCGATACTCAGATCTATGCCCTGAATCAGACAGGCTCTTTGATTCACTGGAATTCCTTTTTATGAACAGAAAAATATAAATTATAATTACACATAATTGGCACTGCCATGGCAACAATCATTGCAGCTTTCAAGAAAGTTTCTACATATACTAGAAATTCATTATATTACAACACACCAAAGTCAAAATTATGCTGACACAATATATAAAGAACTTGAAACCTTCAAATGAAGGCTGTGCAAGATGGCCGAAGGAAAAAAGTAAACAAACATCTTACTGTACATTAACCCAAGTCACAAAGATATCAGTACCAGTCAAAAGTGCTTGAAAACTAAACTGCTCTACACACTCCTAAACAAGAACATAACATTTTTGAGTTTGTGCCATAATGGTGTTCATCATTTTCTCAAAGTCTGAACATAAAGCCTTACTGTTCATATCATTGCTAAATGGGTACTAAAAATGGGTAGGTTGGTAAATGCTAAAAATATTATTTTTGTAACATCAAGAAATTTGAGACACTAGAAAACAAAAAGCAAAATATATACTTAGTTATATTACGTAAGTAAAATATTAACTTTAAACTTAAGTTACATAAAGAGAAAGCTGAAAATTAAAAAAAAAAGTGTTGATATGCTTGTACGGTAAGTCAAACAATATGATTTTATAAACAGTCCCTGTAATCACCTCAGCTGTTGTCTGTGATATAATTGCTCTGGGCAGTAGGGTGGCTATTTTAAAAGGGCACTCTGATTTGTGAGTCATCTCTTCCACAGTGCAGTGAAATGCGCATGCTTTCCTTGCCCTCAGCACATCAAAAAACAGTAAAACAAGCAGAAAGGAGGATTGGCGTGTACTGCTAATATGACTGCGTAGGTGTCACATCAGTCCTGGCAGACAGTCCTCATTTATGCTCCACAGAGAGTCTGCAGCTCTAGTGACCAGAGCCAGCCCACGGCTGACCATTTGAGATTTTAACTGAATTTTTACAATGACACACACACACATAGCCAGCAATATAAAACAGAAAACAATCATTTAACAGAATTAAATATTTTCTAATTCATTACGTATTTAAATCACATGACCTCAGTAAATTGTTCTCCGGCAAAGAGTTTTAGTAAGAAGTAAGTGCTTTCATTGCCCGGCGTTATTTATTACACAGTAAAAATAGCCTACTACATGAGGCAGTAGCACTGAAAGTAACATCAGGGACACATCTGCTTAACCTGCTTTTTGATCCCAGGAAATCCTAGACCTTCTTAAATCTCATTATGATTGATGGTGCTGTCATTTTTCGGGACTGGCTGATATAAAGCAGTCAGCACCCTCTCACTGAACCGAATAACTGGCCGTTTGCTGACAGGCATCAATTCAAAAGCAGTCTGCGAAACTGTGCATGCCTGTGATATCGAAGGTCGTTGGACAACACCACCGTAATAGCCTAGTTATTTCACAGTAAGCTTAACATGACTTATTATACAAATGACTCAACAGTCAGGACGATTCATTTCAGCCTACATGGATGAAACGAACTGCCAAAATAAAGCAAAGCTGAAAATGCCATAACAACAGACAAGCAGCCATTTTTTAAACTAAACTAGGAAACCTATATTCCATTTTTCCTGTCATGTCATGATTTTAACTTGAGTTTCTTCAGCACTATCAAATGTTCTGAAACACAGGGCCAGACAATTGAAAGGATTACAGATGTTTCCTGGCTTTAAGCAGGGAAAGAGACGGCCTTGCCCTTTTCCTCTTTGACTTGCATTTTCAACCACTTGATCACGATTCAGAAACAGATGGGTCTTCAGGGAGTCCCACTTATTGTCTCAGTGCTTACATTCTGGGAGTTCTGAAGGGGGAAATAAGGGAGACCAGAGACCCAACAAGGGGGGACAGTTGGTTCAGAACAAATGATGAGTTCCTGGTTTCCATGGCAACCCGCCCCACACACATATACACACACACACTCCCTGTACATTAGACTGTGGGGCAGCTGCTGTTGAGGTAATGTGTTGTCACATTAAATTTGAGGTAATACTACAGGTGATGGCACAGAGTTTTGTGTTCTTATGAAATCAAGAGTATACAGGAAAGTCCTGAGAGGTTCAAACAGCTTTAATGTAAAGACATTTCAATTTAACAAATCCTTTAGCATTTGCTACATTATTTCATGAACAATGTATTTCAGTTTGTATTCTAGAAGATATTAACAGAAAGAAACTAAAACTGTGAAACATTGAAAGAAATGGGAAATAAATTCATTCTCTCAAACTAAGAAATTCATGCACCACACAGAATAAGGTCCTTTTAAGAATAACAAAAGAGCGAGGAAAGAATTAATCTTCCTTTAATGACATCACATTCAGCAGGCGTGGCCTCTGTCCATAGCTCCAACGCACAACCAACCCCCCACACAGCACCCAGCCCTTCCTCAGTTCAACCTCAGCTGCAGCAGCCAACTTCTTTCTGCAAACCTGCCCCCCCACCCACATGCACCTACTGCTCCCTCTGAGCACTGCACTGCCATACAGCACTCGCAGCAAAAAAGGCAGCATTTCAGCATTGCAGCTCGGACTCCATTTTCACACACTCTGCCTCATGTGTTGCAGATGACTGAAAGGCATAACAGTGTGCACAAAGAGGCCAGTGGGTGCAAGTATTTTTCAATGAATCTAAGACAACTATAGCAGTTTTTTTGTCCTGAAGTCTGTTTGTAAAAATAGTTTGACTATATGCTACAATTTTCCTTGGACATCCTTAGTAGAACATTCACAATAACAGCTAAAATCAAGGGTGCAGTTTTTCCTCAAAATTGATGAGGGGCATCTATACAACTATACCGTTATATATTGTTAAGAGTCTATATAACTGGGAGGGATGTGCACCCTCTGTCCCGCTGCCATCTCTGCCCCTTGCTAAAATCTCTAAACTAGAGTATGTATTTGTGATTTTTTTTCATCACTTTTTGCTTTAGACATCAAACAGAGCTTGATGGATTAAATTTGATTATATAATATAAAATGAAACACACAATGGGGTACCTGACAGAAATAAACATAAACAAAACACTGTGTGAACCAAAATTAAAAGCATCCTGCTTAGTTGCCATGAAGAGATGCTTGTCTGTAGCATCCAGTCAGAACACAGTATGTCAATAAAATGCTAATTCCTGCATTAGCCCTTGAATAAACTTCATTATATGCAAATAAGACTGATCAAGCAGACACATAAATACTAGGGTTGGGTGGCATCCAATTTTTGATACCTTTCCCAAATTATGCCCCGGTATACAGTATTACTGTCTCTCTACCAATAATGGGGTGGTGAGGTGACATTTGTCATGTTGTGTTATTACTGCATGTAATTTTGTGTTTGGAAGCTTCATTTGTTATTTTAAAGATGCCACACACAATATTTTTTTACTGCAACTGTATTATTATTTCTACACAATGAAACAACAATAAAACAACAAATAGGCCAACAAACACAACCTTTAAATAAAAAAACAGCCTATAACATCCAGCAGGTGAACAAAATGATTTAATAGTAAATGAAAAGGAAAAAAAAACAGCAGAAATAAAAATGTGCATATTAATGTTCCAGAATCAAGACAGCCGATTTTTTGCTAGAAATACAAGCATATTATCAGGTTTGAGCAGGGAACGTATTGGACTTGCAACCTTCCCCACGGTGCTGAAAACCCACTCTGATGGTGCGCTTGTAGCACATACAAACAGATATGTTCTTGGGGACCAACTGCCCTGCGTTCACCATGTGTTCTCTCCTCTAATAGGAGGCTGTATGAGCGCGTCTAATTTGTGAGGTTTTTTGTCAGGTTCTTTATTTGATAAATTAGTCTTATATCATTCACAGGAGTTCTGTCATTATGTTTATACCATCTTCAAACACAGGCAGTGGTGCTGCTGGACATCAACACACACTCTTCAGACATTTATTATAAACAGCACACAGTACACAGCAGATTTTTTTTTCATGGAGGTAATTAAAGGGACACTGTTGCTATTTTTAACTACCCCAGGATACTGTAATACCACCCAAACCTAACACAGACATACACATACAGGGAGAAAATACAAAGGGACATATTTGTATTACACACGACAAGAGCAACAATCATCCAGTTATGGAGATCCAAAATCCAGTGTTTAAATTCTACTGTTTTCTGCAGGGTTGTTTGCTACTAAAGTCATTATTTTATATATCTGTTTTCAATATTGTTTATTAACTGTTATTTATGTTTAACCCAACATTTTTACTGTAAATCATTAGTAGGTTGCTTATGGCATGCAACTTACCTGCAGGGAGGTCTTGGAATTTATTATATTCTGCAAATATATTGTGTTCCTGTTCAGAAATTCTCTGTTAAATGCTGAATTATGTTGCATAAATAAATATATTATGGCCTCAATCAAACTTCCACGTGTAACTTGTATATTATTATAATGATTGATATTATCTGGTATAACATATTTTAATCAGACCTTTCAGTTTTTGGAGAAAAATCTTCCATCTCCATTATTTAAAATAAAATTTCCATAAAACAAGGACTTGTTCCACTGTACACCAGTGTACAAGCATTTCCAGACAGGGGGGCCTGTCCTTAATTCAGTGCTATCTCCTCAGAGTACTCAGAAACATATGAAATACCAGCTCAAAAGTAAACTATAGTCTCTTTGTTTTTAGGTTTTGGAGGTTGAAAAGCAGTTAAACCACGTGTTCACTGAAGACCATCAGAGGTGACTAATGGTGACAGATCACCATTCACATCAGGAACTGCTGGGATTCCCCGGACAATCCCAGGACACACATCCCAGAGGTCTTGAGGTTGCACAAGCTGCCTAATTAAGTTATTCCTCAGCATGAATAACGAATCAGCATGCATGATTCAAAGTGGAAGGACTACGAGATAGGAGGACTCATGGACTAATATCTCCACCAATCTGGTGATCCAGTACTGTAGTATACTTACACATTGCAGTATGTGTACTGTTTTGTAACAAAAACTAATAATAACAAATCCTATGTATTTCATTTTAGTTTTTTTTTCTTAAAGGTTAAGAACATTGGAATATTGATGTATATTAAAGTTCATCATTCATTGTCTATGTAAACCATTTATCCATCCTAGATTCACAATAAGACTGAAGCACATCACAGAGAACTCACACCCTGAAGTTAATGCATGCTCTACAGTGCCTATTTACAGACACAAGTCCTCTTCAAAAAGTCTTTGCATTGTGGAAGAAAACTAGAAAGCACTCAGAGGAAACCCCCACAAGCTTGGTGGGAACAGGGGTGTGTTAAAAACACTCTGGACAAAAATAGAGCCACAACTAAAGTCCAGCTCTGATGGACCTCCATCACACTACCCATCCAGCCAGCTCATAATCACCTTAAACTTTACATCAAATGAACTAACAGAATATGTTTTTAATGCTTAAAAATGAAATGCACTACTTTCTATAGTCCCACATCTGTCTTTCCATAGTGGTTGCTGACATTGGTTTGATTGGTTTGATCAGAATCCTAATAATTACATGTCAAAATCATTTCAGAATTTCCAAAACGATGTCTACTGTGATACAGGCAAGAATATTTTGAAGACCTTTCAATGTTGTTAAGTACAAACAGACTGAAGCACTGTTACTAGTAGCTGTATAAACTTTGGAATAGGCCACTGACTTCCAACAATGTCCAGTACTGTGTATTTTCCTAACAAGGTCAGTTAAATGCCATTTGTGACTACCATAATGATGTTAAAAAGATATCAGCCCTTGTTACTGCTGCTCCCAACAGCTACCAGCTGTCAAGGCTATACTAATAATAACCCAGAGGAATTTCTGATGTTAAACTATCAATAATAGAGATGCTTATAAGGAGACAGAGACCCCTATAAGAAGTCCAGACAGTGCAAAGTACTGATTCACTTAAACTGCTCCAAATGAATATGATGGATAATAGCAAAGATCTTAAAAGATTATCTGGAAGGTATTTTCATTCTTAACATCTCCTCTTTATTTTACAATAACAGTAAAGCTGTTTCCCTAATATGGTCTCCAATACTGTAACAGTTTCCACAATAACTGTAGCATTCATATTAAAGTATGGCTCATGAAAATACAAGTTTTGATACAGGACAGTTCTCTATAAAGTATGACTATATTAATTGTTCCTGTCATGTAATATATTTAAGGAAAATTAACATAATACCAATCGCGTTGCCTGTTTGTGTTTGCTGCGCCCACTTCCTAACAGAAATTTATCCTTTGACCCACTGACAGTAACAGATAGTTCAGTAACACTAGTTCTGCTTCCCCATTCAACTAAATTCAATATATTTTACATAGCGCGTTTGCAAGAATTTGCCCCAAAGTGCTTTACAGGATGAAGTTACAAGTGTTTCAGAAACAACTTGCCTCAAAGCACATTACAGAATGTTACAGATGAAGATACAGAATTAACAACAGGTGTATGACTGAAGTTAAAACCAGACAACAACAGAGGTGAGGAACTAAAAACTCCACAGTGTGCAGAAAAAAAAACTTCTGGGGGCCCAAGGCTGACTGGCTGCCCAGCCTCCCCTGGGCATGCTAACATTACAGGGTACAATGTTTATAATGGAGAATATGCATGTAAATGGCAATATAGAGTCCTTCTGTGCTGCAGGTCTAGGAATAACTCTCTGCAGGTTTGCAGCATCCCCTAGGCAAAGGCCACATCTGTGTGTGTGTGTGTGGGGGGGAGGGGGTACAGAAGGTGTCGGCAACTGCTACAAGACATCCCATTCATATGGTGCCCCGATTGATACTGGGCACACACATGGACAGAGAAGGACTGCAGAGAGGGTCAGGAGATGATACAAACACTGGCAGTCCCATAACAAAATATCACAGGTACACTGGCATGTACAAGGCATATACAGCAGCACCTGCAGTATTAATTACAGTGGGCTATGGGGACTTGTGGAAAAGTCAAGGAAGTAGGTCTTCAGTCTGGATTTAAAGATTGACACTGATTCGGCATCCTGTACGTGTCCAGGCAGACTAGGGGCTCTGTAACTAAAAGCTTTACTTTTATGTATGCGTGGAATGGAAAGAAGGCCTGTAGAGAACTATTTGGAATATATGTATTTATCAGCTCCATTAGATATACTAGTGCTTTGACTTTGAGTGCCTTTTATGTTAGCATGAGAACTTTGAAATTGGTCCTGTACTTAACAGGAAGCCAGTGGTGTGAGGACAGTATAAGACTTGTACTGTTATACTTTCTGCTTCCAGTAACAATTCTAGCAGCTGCATTTTGGAAGTGCTGTAAAGTGTTTAGTGTGCAGCTTGCACTTCCAGAGAATAAAGCGTTGCAATAGACCCAGGGGTCGGCAACCAGCGACTGTGGAGCCACATGCGGCTCTCCTGCCTCTCTTCAGTAACTTCCCTGTAGTAGGAAAGAATGGCTCTTTTGATAGTGAAGTGTGCAGACCCCTGGTCTAACTGACTGTAAACAAAAGCGTGCTTTTTTTGCAGTATCTTCTGTAGTAAGAAAACATCACAGCTTAGCAATATTTTTAATGCCAGAAGCACACCTGTACAACTGCATTAACATGAGAGGCAAAGAAGAGGTTTGAGTCAAAAATTACACCTAAATTATGCACTGATTCGCTAATGGAGAACCAGAGGCTGGCAGCATTGAGGGATAAACTGAAAGCACTCCTAGTAGAATCATTACTCTCAAACACCAAGATCTCAATTTTATCTATGTTTACTGATAAGTAGTTGGTGCATATTCAACTCAATTTATTTTTATATAGCGCCTTTAACAACAATGTGCCTCAAAGTGCTTTACACAGGAAATTGCAGATATACATCCACCTTTCAACATCTTTGAGACATTTAACTAAGGTGTTAGCTAATGCATTAGTTTTAACAGCAAGGTATAACTGAGTAATATCAGTGTAGATACAACAGCTGATATTATGCTTACGTATAATATTACCTAAAGAGGAGAAGAGTACTGGGCCCAGCACAGATTGCTATGGTACTTCATGTCTAAGTGGTGATATAGTTGATGGTGCGCTAGAATTCAACATTTAAACATAGCAGTTTGTGAGATAAGAAGTAAACATCTTAAGAAGAGTTCCACTAAGGCCCACAACTGTTTAAAGCCAGTTCACCAGAATATAATGATCAATGGTGACAAAAGCAGCACTAAGATCTAATAGAACAAGAGCTGTCATGTTCCCAGCATCAGCCAGTCACCTTCTATACTGCTTCATCCTGGGTCACATGAAGCCCATCCCAGGATACATAGCGTGCAGGGCAGGGAACATTCATGGCAGGGCACCAACCCACCGCAGGGCATGCACACACACACACACTACAGGCAAATCAGCCTAACCCGCATGTCTTTGGACTGTGGGAGGAAAACAGAGAACCCGGAGAAAACCCGCCAAGCACAGGGAGAACATGAAATCTCCACACACACACAGACCCAAGGCAGAAACCAAACCCCAGGCCTGGAGGTGCAAGGCGACAGTGCTAACCACCACACCACTCCCTGCATCAGATGAAATTGTAATATTGTTTATATCTCTAATCAGCACTGTTTCAGTACTAAGTCCTTATCAGAAGCCAGACTGAAACTTATCCAAATAACTGCTGTCTTCCAAGTGAAGTTGCAGCTGTATTGGAACTATTTTTTCCAGGATCTTGGAGAGAAAAAGGACATTTGAAATAGGTCTATAATTACTAATTACTTCTGGATCCAGATTAGGTTTTTTAAGCAGCGGCCTAACAACTGCAACTTTAAATGAGTCGAGTACAGCACCTAAAGCCAGGGAAGTGTTAATTATTAATTTTTTAATTAGCATAGGTTATTTTTTGTTTTGATTTTGAAATTACCTGAGCTGTATATTTTAAAATCATTTCTGTTGTGGGAGGTGGACTGCTAGCAACATGCAGCTGTTGCAGGTTTTAAGTACTAATATGCACAGGATTGCTTTGAAATAGATGTGACCTTTTCCACAGCCAGGGACATTGAGCCATTTAGATTCAACAGGCCAGCTGCTGAAGCAGAGGCACGTTTGTAACCTGGGCAACACAACTACTATACAAGATTTGCTGTCCTTAACTTCATTCCCCTGGTGGTGTACAGTATCACTTAACTGCCTAAACTGCACCTGTCAACTTTTACTTGGCGTCCCTCAAAGTTATCAAAACATCCCATCTGGAGAGGTTTAACATAGTGTCAGTTAGCACATTCATGCCTTGGCCTTAGCCACACTTCTTGTATTGCATCACTGTAGTTAACGGTAGATCATGTACCAATGAATAGTCTCCATTTTGATACACCTCCCTGTCACTGACTCCATGCAGAGTACTCTGTTACCACCTTGGAGTATTGACTACTCGTCATGGCCTTCCACCTTCCACAACATCTATTAATCTCTCTACTGTCTTGCAGATACAATGTTCCTTTGTTGTTTTGACAAGGCTCTTCAGATGGACAGTACTCCTTCTGACTGGTGTGGAATCTAGTTCTATCAGGATGACGACTAACAGTGACTAAGGTTAATACTGTCTCCATGGCAATATTCATTACATTTCATGAAACTACTAAGTCCTGTCAAATAACAGGAGACTGTAAAGGAACACCTTAATTCTCCTGCACGTTGCTGTTTTGCAATTGAAATGACTATGGGTCAGAGTGAAAAAATAATGCTCAGCTTTGAGTGAATTTGCAACACCTTGGTCTTTGACCAATATGAATATGTGAATATGATCACCTCTGTCAGCAGTCCTTACCCTTCACATTATCCAAATTCCAAAATGCACTTTAATGTGCTTTTTCAACTGTAAAAAAGAAAATGTATTGAAAACGGTTACATTGCATCCATGAGTAACAGTCAATGTTCTGTATTTCAGATTGGAATACCAGAGGACGTCGTACTTGAGGCAGCACTTATGATAACTAGTCAAGTTATTTACAAGTATGATCATATTTCCTCTATGCATTTTACACTTTACTCCAATTGGATGATTTTGATCCTGAGCTTTTAGTTTGCATTTTTTTCCTATTGGATGTGTAGATTCCTAGAAATAAATAGCTGCAGATATCATTAACACTTGTTGTATGTAGCACTTTTGGCAATACTTAACATGTACCAACTAGAGTAGATCACATTGCACATCTCAGACACAGGTTATAACTCGGATGCGACCTTCTCTTCTAGTTAATCCAGTGCAACCACACCTGGAGAAACAAGTCTATCCATGCAATAAAATGTAAGCAGTACTGAATAAAAGTGTCCCTTGAGTATGTGAATTATGCCACTAAGGCAATGCTTCATTGTTGGACGGGTCTTCCAAGAACGTCTTGTGTAGTGTTTTCAGGGCAAACTTCAGCTTTCAGGAGACTTGGCAGTCAACATGGTGAGCCTGTCAGACAGGATGGTGCTGTGAAATGAAACTGGGAGCTTTGGGTTCCCACAGCCCTCTCTGCACCTGCTCAGAGTGGGGGCTGGGCATGAAAGCCCCAATTGTGGCCTGGGAGCCTGTGTAGCCTCTGTCGGCCCCCAGCTTCTAAAGTTTCATTGTGGCTTGAGATAAAGACAGGATGGAGAAGGAGGAGTCATGTCAGTGCCTCCTCCAGCCTGAAGGAATAAACCTTCCCTACTCTAAAGGGATAATCTCCCATTTTCACTAAACATGCTGAGAATGTGTGTGATGTTCAATGCAGCCGCAACAGCTGGGACAAAAAATATTATCTCCATTGTCTGTTAGAGCTGAAAGGCTTTTGCTGATCATTTATATCTTCCCGAGGAAGCAACTACACAGTATGAATAACAAATAAGGAATATTATATTGCAGTTGAATGTAGATTTACATATTTCCTCTATCTAATGTAGCAACAGCCAGAGAGGTTGAATCTTCTGTTACTTTGGTCTAGAAACATCAAAAAATGGGTCAGGAAACTAAATAGAAAAATCATTAAGCACTGCAGTACAAGCCAGTGTTTTTAAGGTGTCCACAGAGCTTGTCCTTCAGAGATTTGTTCACCAAGATCAGACAATGAGTTTTACTTGGGCATTTACAATATAAAGATTTTCTGCTTCTCCCCCACAACCCTTTAGCCTGGACACGCATAATTGGTGACCCCCCAGTCTGGTGCAATTAAAGCGAGAGCACAGCTTTGATGAGGAAGGAACCATTTGGGCAGCTGATGTCTTTGTGCGCTGTCAGAGAAATGAATCATCAGAACGGGAGAGCTTTTCAACAGGGATTACAGATAATGGAGTGAAAGAGACTCATGGGGGGGCAGGTGCACAGTCAGTGGCGGGATGGTTTAAAGAGAGCCCCCCCACCCCCAAGGTAAATGCAGCAGCAGTTAAACCACAAATCACAGGTGATGAGTGGTCCAGTTTTGATTGCACATGTTCCTCTTCTGATGCAGCACGGTGATCATTAAGAGCTATCCAGTTAGCAGCTCAAAAGTCAGCAGGTTTCCATATGAATGTATACTGTCAGTCAAGTCACTAAGTTTAGCAATTAACATTTTTCTATCATTCATTCAGTAATAATCTCAACAAGAAAGCAAATGGGTAAACGTGATGAGGTTCTGTAAATTCATTTCCAGAATAACCGGAAAGACTTTCTGTTTATGCAGTGCTGTCACAAACGTGAAAATGTATATTTCCTATGATTCAGAGGTGCTTAAAATGACAACAAATCAGTGTGTCAAACATTCATAGGAACATTTATTAGCCTTTGGGTTTCCTTGGTTGAACACTTGTTATTCTAGCTTTGGACAACCTACCATCTACAAGCTATCACATATGTGTTGGCAAGAAAAAAGAGCTTGGCAATATTTTGCATTTTACAAGAAAATCTTTAATACATAAAATACAAGTGTACGGTAGTATTTTTTTCCAGGTAGTTCATTCTTTTTTTGAGCTTTCTTTCAGAGAAAACTATGCAGTCATCATAAAAACAACATACTTTGTGTCAAGACTGACAAGAGTGAAAGAGGTGCTTCTCTTTGGCTTTGTTTGTCCACATTTCTCATCCAGTTTGCATCCAACCTCTCTCTTTTTTTCTGAGAATGGCCATATCACCCTGCACCTCCACCCTACATCATCACTCTGCTCTTCCACCATAAGCCTTCAGCAGACACCTCAATTTTACATCTTCTTCCTGTGCCTCCACCCTTCAGCTCAACCCTGAAACTCCTCACATCACC
Organism: Chitala chitala; assembly: GCA_025773905.1. Lineage (NCBI taxonomy): Eukaryota > Metazoa > Chordata > Actinopteri > Osteoglossiformes > Notopteridae > Chitala > Chitala chitala. Next base: position 26,160 of record JABJVR010002991.1, on the reverse strand, counting down.
TCCACCCTGCTCTTGCACCATATACCTCCAGCAGACACCTCCACCCTTCACCTCCATTGTACTCTTCCACCATATACCTCCAGCAGACACCTCCACCCTTCACCTCCACCATGCTCTTCCACCATATACCTCCAGCAGACACCTCCACCCTTCACCTTAATCCTGCACCTCCATCCTACTTTTGTATAAAATAAGATAAACAATAAAGTAAGAACAGAAACCACTTCTGAAATCAGGAAAAGCATGTCAGACGTCTAGCTAAATTACATTAACAACATAGCCTTTTCACAAAATTTTCTGATATTTTTGTGGATGTTATAGTCTTGGTGCAGTCTTTTCCTCCCCAAAATACATGTTCATACACGCACATACTGATGCACATATACAAACAAATGGTAGTATTATATAAATGCCAACTGTACCAATGCAGATTTGAATTTATAAAGTTAGTTATTATTTGAAGTGTTATACCACTTCCTTTTGTTAGTGTGTCCTCTCAATTTCAGACTTTTCAATACAGTTAATATCCTGCGGTCAATATTTTGCCTCAGTTAAATTTCACGAGTATTTGTGCAGAGACAGAGATGTGTTTCACTACAGCCTCCTCCTGAGATAACACAACCTGGCAAACCTGAAGCTGGTGGAACCTTAATGCTGTCATAAGAAGAATCTGAAATGTGGTTCAATTTACACTAGCAGCCATTTAAAGCTCTAGAAGTCACTCCCAATTTCTTTACACAACTTTGCCCCTCTGAACAATATAAATTTAAATATAAAATGTAACTGTACATTCATCTTTCACTAAGCCATTTCTCTGGCTCTACATCCTGTTCACACTATTCCAGTTAAAGGTACATTTTACAATTAATTTTATTTGTGCCATCTTAATCATATTAATTTAGTAAAATTACCTTGGGCCTTTTATTATTATTATTATTATTATTATTATTATTATTATTATTGTTCTTGTTCTTGTTGTTAATAAAAATAAAACAAAAGTATTGACAAACAAGTCTAAAATCTTTTAAGTCTTAAGCTTTTTAATGCCAGGCTAGGTGCAAATGTCACTGAAATGTCAACAGTTCACCCTATAGCAACTAAAAGGGTGTCTTCTTTGTTTTAATGCAGCACACAGTCAAAAGGATACTCATCCCTGACATATGGCTTAGAAACAGAAGGGGCTGGCCACCTCTGTAAGAAAAGCATGGCAACCATTGCAGAATTTCCTTTTTTAAGCAGTTTTTTTACAGTGCACTTTTTAAATACTATGTTAATCCCATTATCTTCTAAAATATTTGTTTTTAGTCACAAAGCCTAAATATTTCTGAATATGTCCATGTGAATTTTACATTCCAAGGTCTAAGTTCTGGTTTTAGTTTACAAATGATTTTACATTTTTTATTTAGGTACATTCAGATGAGGAATCCTTCTACACTACTGAAAGGTGTACAGTACTGAACCTGCTGTAAAAAAAACATCAGAAATAAAAATGAAGCACAGGGTGTTAGCAGGACAGAAATATGAGTATACAAACTGAACGAATTTAATATTGTTTTACATTTCTGTTTTCTTGAGTTTTGTGACAATGAGAGGGGCAGTGCAAGCCACAAGGGGGTATCATGCTTCCTGTTAGCCCCTCCCCTCAAATGGGCAACCGGCTGACAATCCACTAACTCTTCAACATAAACCTTTTTTATTATGTGTTAGAATCAACTTTGTTCATATATGCACGTACATAGAAACTTTTATGTCTTATAAAAGTAATCTCTATTGCACAAACAGGCAAATGGCTGTATATGCCAAGCTTTTCATTATTCATAGAGAAAAACTTATTTTCAAGCAATACCTTAGAGTTACCAGAAAGGAAGTAATATGAAATCTTATAACACGAACCACGTGCCAAATTGCACCACTTTCTACTGATTTTAATCTGAGTAAAATTTAAGTTCTGTCCGATGGGTTCAAGTATTATTATATCTTATGATGGGACAAAAACAGACTCGCCATGCATAACATGCACAAATATCTGAAGTACGTCAGCTACAACCAACAAAAGCATTACTGAATTGCATGGAGTTTCCATTTAATGCCAATTACTTGAGGATTCCATTTAAAAATTATTCACTTATTCACCAAAGGTTCACTTGTCAGATATTAAAAGAGAGCAAGGAAGGACTGAGCACATGGGGAAAGGAGAAGGATTATAACATTAAAAGTTAGTCATATCGAAGCTCACAACAAGCAATGATTCAAAATGACAACCTATGTACTTGGACCTTGCACATTAGCCCTGCTTTTTTCTCAGGCACATTCACAGCCTTCTATGTATGGAAAGCCCCAATTGTGTCTTTGGTCAAAACATTGCACACTTAGTTTACACAGAATGGGACCGCTCTCTCTCTCACACACATACACACACACACACAGACATTCTTACACACCAAAGACTGTATTGGGGTGATTATGAGAAGACTGCTTGTGTACACAGGCACTGACTGGCACACAGGGAAGGGAATTATTCAGCTGTCTGGGTGCATTAGCCAGTGGTTGTTGGGGCAGCTGTTTGTTTACTCTGACGTCACACATGAAAACAGAACAAAAGCCAGTGAAATCAAGGAGACCTCTTTCATGCGAGTGCTTCATCTATCACAGAAAAATATCAATATCTACTATTATCACCTTGAATTGCAATGCCTCCTGAAAATATCGGAAAACTAATTGTTAATTAATGAGATCTAAATTAATTGTACTAGACAATGAAACTTGAATCATAATTTAAAAATCTGCATTTATAATTCTGTTAAACAGTTTTTTAACAGTTATTGGAACTCATTTTTTTATGTATTTCTGAGACCACCAGTATTTCTCAGTCAGAACTTTTGCAGGTTCAGGACTATAAAAAGAGGCTCTGTGTGTCACAGAAAGCTCTGTCCCTTCCCAAAAGGTAGTGAGAAACCATCTTCTGTCCTGATCTGAAACCACACTCTTTTACACCATGGTGTCATTCATATGATCGTACCCTTACAGGAATGACTAGGGGGATTACAGGTCAAACAGGTGGTACACTATCACAAGGCTAGGAGAGGACGCGTAGGAAGGAAAATGGTCAAGGATTAATCTTCAACACACTCGTGGTGTAAAGGTTCTATTGGCTGCCAAACAAAAACATGACACCCCTGTACTATTTCTCATATAGTTGCCATGCAGCTGGGATATTATCAATATAGGGTCCATATAGAAGAACCTCTGAAATATACTATACCTAACTGGCTCCGGTAAATGTACAGCTGTTTATGGGTCATAAATCACCATGGTCACTCTCAGTGGATATAAATAATGTAACATGAGGTCAGGTGCTGCAACTTCACTGCAATGCTTAGCAGTACTGACTCTAGGCTGAGTTTTCTATACACTAAGTTGTTGCAGTGTTGTTGTTTTTTTAATTTGCAAAACATCAGACATTAGTGTGAAACATTTATTGTGATAAAAAACACAATACATTTTAGCAAAAAGTGTCCCTGTACTTTGTATCAGGAAAGTAAACCCCAGCTAGGTACCGTTTTCCACTTCTACCTTCTACCTTACTTTACCTAAAACTTTAACAATCTATACTTCTATATCTATATATACAAAATATATTTTTTTGCTAAATCAGTGCTACTCTGTGAAACAAGGGCCAGTCTGACCCTGCAGCCCTTAAGGGTACCTCATCCACAAAAGTCTATTTTACATCGACACAGGTGTTCCTAAACAAGAAAAATCATTTTAGGGAGTATGCAAAAACAAACAAATGCTTGATCTTGGTTCCACGTATATGCCAGTTTTTCATCTTTCAGTGTAAAGCTTAGCAATAAGCCTCTTAAAAGAGAGAAAGTAGGGAATGTCTATAACAGAGAGGGAATGTCAGGGTATTACATAGAGAAAAAAGCAATCAGGGCACAGGATTAAGACAAAGCATTAATATTCTGCCATGCTTTATCTAAAGGGCCAGAGAGCTGCAGTACGCGGGAGTTTGGCATTCACACAAACCAAGTGTAAATTCAACTTATTCTCCTATTAAAGAAAACTCCATTTTAAACTCCATTTAAAAGCCTAGGAATTGTAAGCAGCATCACTGACAACACTAACCGGCATTTAGCCATAATCTAGCAAAGGTTTGGTTCTGGGTTTAAAGATGTATTTATTAAATGTGATGTAACTGTTATGGGGACTAAGCTCATTTACACCGTAAAACTGGAATATTGGTTAATCTCTTTCCTCTTATTAAACTGAATGTCTCTAAATACTCAAAAACAACTTTCAATATTGGCACATACATGCAGAATAATTAAAAGCTTAGTTGAAAAAAATGCCTACAGTGTTTTTAAGTATTGACAAGTAAGTAATGAATGACATCAGACAGTTCATTGCTGGTAAGTGAGCATGCAGATCAGAAAGATCAGTACAGCTGGTACTCTACGGCAGGTTACCATGGACAGTGGCTAAAACATTTAATCTGTGATGTGTGTCAGATGAAAATATACATCAATAAAAAGAATGTCCCCATTTTCAGGTGTCTGTTTTAAAAATCAGAGTAACGTTGCTGTAGGTAAGGAAGATAGAATAGGCATCTGTCAGACTGACCTTCCTCCTGACAACAGCATATGTCCGTTAAAGAGATAAATACCGCTAACACAGAGTCTTCAAAATACAAACATGAATACTGCATTTATATTGGAGTCTTCATGTTTAAGTCATTGTTTTAATTGCTTCTATGTTATTCTATCTTACAGCCCTAAAGAGCAATGTGATGGTCACTCATTGACATGCTAATATTGTATGGGTTGGCAGCTGTATCTCAGAATGAAGAGAACAAACTAAGCAGTAATTCTCTGTCTCAGCAGTATATGCAAGGCACATCTTCCAATACCCTGCCCCCACCTCCTCTACGCCCCTTTGCAACCTCATTTTTCTCGGGTGTTTGGCAGGTGCGGCCTTTGATTTGATGTCCCGGAAGAACCAGCCCTTATTTGCATTTCTGCTCTCAGAAGAACCCAGGCTGTACCCCCCCCCACACCTCCCAACCACACACACACACACACACACACACACACACATCTTTGCACAAACACCCCTCCCTCCCCTCCCACCCCTTTTTCTCACATAGAACAAAAGCCCCCTCCCCCCATTGCCAGCACCCTCTTTCTTCTCCGCTTTGCATATCAACTAGTTGCTTCTCAGCACCAGCTGCTCATGTCTGCCAACTTTGATGAAAGAGGGAGAGCCCGGCATCTGGCATCTGCTCTGGCTAAGGCCCCGAATCCCACACAGTGAGAGGGGGCATTAGGCTGTTCTGGAATCCCTTCTATTTAAGCCTCACAAAGAGTAAAAACTCAGCCCTACCAGCACAGCACTATGCTTTTTCTTGGACAAAAACCATGCAATTGGCAGGATAGTTAACTGTCACTGAATACTATTTTTTTATTTATATATTTTTTTCTCTCATTTACAATGTTGTAAAACCAAAATCACGACATCGTGAGGACAGTGTTCAAAAATAACATTTAATTTAAAAGCCATTGACTTTCTTAAATTTAAGTAGGTCTGCAACAAATAACAAATCACAAAAATCTGTGAATAAAACTGATTAGAAAAGTTTTACTTCTCACTTAGTCCTGTTTGAAACGTACTCACATAAAATGTTCATAGTGACTGAGGCCAAAATTTGTCTCATTTATAGTAAAGTACTCCTCTAACATACAGTTACAGTGTGGCTACTAGTTAGCTCTGTACACAAAATGGTTTAACTAACTACTGTCTCTGAAGGAGCAGTGTGTCCATAGGAGGTGCTTACCCGGATAGAAGTCTTTGGATTTAGACAACTTAATGGTGGCCCCCGTCTCTTTCTGGAGTTGGACGATGGTCTGACCCCCCTTTCCAATGATGGACCCTGCTGCATAGCTAGGGATCAGCACTTTCAGGAAGTATTCACCTTCTTCTGCAGATGAAGAAAATAAATAAGGCAGACGTGAGAGGAGCACAGGGTTTACAGCTTATCACAATCTTTTTCTCTCACAGCTTCCCATAAATGACACAGACACGTACGGACACATCTAGTGCAGTATTTTTGTTAACTAAGTAAAATTATATGTTCAGGTAACAAACACAGTTGATCACAGTTATCACTGCATGTATCTGAACCTTCTAGCTCACATACGCACATACTCAAGAACCAGCGTTGCCTACATTCACTCTCGGTGAACCTTCTGCATAAACTAATTATGATCAGTTCATTATAATGACCTCTGCAGTGTCCTAATTGTTTTCCATCTTTGAAAATGTGTCAATTTTTCAGACTGGATCCAAAATATGTCAAAGTATAAACATTACCAAAAATGTAAAGACAAATGAAGGTCCTCCAAACATAATGAATACCTTGATGCTGCGCTCACACTTACATGTCACCTGGACATGGTTTCCTCCTTCTCACTCCAGGTTTAAGTTGTTTTCCCCACTCTAATTCATTTGTATACATTAATCCACACAATCCTCAAAACACTTGAATGTTATTACTGCAAGTGTTTATTTCAACATGAGCTTAAATCATCCCACGAAAACGTGATGCCCTTTCAACAAGTTTCATACAAAGTGAGAACAGCACATGTAACGGGTTTCGGCATTTGGGTGACTTTATGTCTGAGCATGGCTGTAGCCACTCTACGTTTTCAGTCTCTGTATTCTGTTTGACATTTACACTGCTTAGTCCCAGCATCATAATGGTGTTTTTTTATCCTTGATGCATAGAACCAAAGTATATTGGAGTCTTATGGTCATGGAGATTATGCACTTGGGAAAGCTCTGTGTCATTTTTGTTCCAGACCACTACACTTGAAATAAACTTATTTAACAGTGCTCCCAGGCTGTATCATAGCAGACTATCACAGCATACCACAGCCTGTGGGGAGGCCATGAAGTTCACTGTTTTGTTTTCAGTTTCAATCTATCCTATTATCCCATTCAGCCCAGTTAGACACTGCAGTACATCCAGTCATAATCTCCAGCCCAGTTCAAAAGTGTAACATATCCAAACAGATCAAATGATTACTAGAGATTACTTATACTGATCCAATACAGCAACACACAAATAATTAATGAAATATTTATTACAACTTTCAGGGAAGATAAATACTATACCACTCACTTTTCTATTACTAAAACATGTTTAAGACATTGTGTCAATATAAAAAAAATGTCTAAACCAAATATTTGGACATACCCTCTTGTCCACAAAACAAGTTAAGAATATTCACTATAAGTGTCTTTGCTGTCCAACCTTGGTCAGTCCACACTATACGGGTGAACGGCGACCTCAAGCTCAGTCGTATACAATGGCTGTGATTCCCAGCATCTAACTGGTCTGTGTGCAGTTTGGAACAACCATTTCCACTAAAGTGCTCAGCCTCCCTTGACAACTTTAACATAAACACAAATTAAACACAGGATCACAAGCACCTCAGAAAGCAATACACCACATCAAAACACAGCACCATCTGTAGTCAACCCTGAATACTTTCAAATTCTCCTTTAGTTTTACTGCTGCATATTATTTTCAGAATATTAGACATATTAGTATGATGAACATGTCCCTGAGATCAAGTGTTGAAACAGATCAATTAAAGGTATTGGTTATTACTTCAGTATTTTAAAAAACATATTAGGATCTACAGGTTAGTAATGACAGAGAGGTATCAAATGTCTGATTTGTCTATAAAATTCTTGCCACAATAGTTGTGGCTCTATTTTAGATATAGCTGGATAAAAATATGTAGCAGGGATGTGCAGAGAGGCCCATATTTGTATCTGTATTTGTTAAGGCAGCAAAATTATTTATATTTGTATTTGAATAAATGTGGAAATTTATCATAATTATAAACACTTAAATGTAATAATGGTTTATAGTTTTCATAAGCATACCAATAAACAACTATAAAGCCATAAACATGATTGAAAAGAAAATCATTTTAAAACTCACTCAAAACAATAAACTCTAAACTAATGTATGTCTGTGAACAGTGACACCCAACACTAGCCGCCCTAACTGGATGACACTGAACACACAAAATATAAACAAACAAACAAAAAAAAAAATCATTAAAAACAAAAATCCCCTTAAGTACTGTATGCCAAGAAATAACTGTTAATGAACCCCTGGCTGAGCAGTGGGAACAGCATGTAGGTGAACTACCCAGTCACTGTACTGCCAAAGTTAAGGCATCTCTCCCTCCTGCTCAGAAACTCCACCATTGCAGGTCCAACAGGAAAACAAAAGGCAAGAAACATTATAATGAACTACTTCAGCAAACCAGGTAAGGTAAACAACAACAACAACAAAAACAATAATAATAATAAGTAGTGTAGAAATGTACTAGGTTTTGCCTACATTTTAATCAGGCTTTGCTCTTCCTTTTTGCTCTGTGCGATCACAGCACTAATCCCCATGCAGTCGTTCAGTTATGAGGAACACCAGCTATTTGACATGATTTTTTTCTTCCTGAAAATGAACAATTTAAAAGATGTGTCTATGAAATAAATATTTGTAAAAAAAACTCTATTTGAACCACATTTGAATCTGGCTCCAGCCCCATATGTAGGTCATGACTTATACTGGCTTATTTAATGCTGATTTTTCCTATGAGAAATTCTTAGAAATTATTTACACCATTAAAAGAGACACATGTGAACTTCAAGGCCACAACACACAAACTAAAGATATAAATAATACAGCTGTTAATTCTTTGGAATAGCTGTAATTTCTTCCTGTACAGCACTTTGAGGCACTGTGTTGTGAAAGGCACTAAATAAAAAAACGAACTGAATTGAATATGTAATTGAAGTGAACTGAATTGAACTGAAGAGAATGTTCTGCTGATGTGGGAATGCAGGGAATGATAAATAACATAAATAACAATATTTGTGCTTTTTGATCTCAGTGCTCCTTTAAATGTGATTATTTTGTTATATGATTTAAGTCAACCAGTGTAAAACCATACTTAAGTGGTTCACCTATTTAACACCTACTTTTCATAATAGCCAGACATCTAATAACTGTACTCCATTGTCACTACCAGCATTTAATTTTAGAGTACAACAGACATCAGTACTGGAACAGGACTGGTCTCCTTGTACATATTGATTATGTTCAAAATACAAAATTATGTTACTGTTAACTTTAATAGCTATACAGATGGCTCTCAAATATACATTTAAGCATTTCAGCAGCCAGTAGACCTTGGCCCCCTTCTCTATAAAAAATAGGTTCTGGTTCCTGTGTGTCACAGTGTGTCTGTGTGTGACCACACCCCCTCTCGTTACGCTGCTCTTTCACACCTGGAGATGGTTCTGTTGTGCCCTTCTTTACGTCTGAGTTTCCCCCTTTTCGTCTTTGCCCGATGTTTTGCTTATGCGTACGTTTCAATATGTAACATTTATTGTAACAGACTTAGACAAGATATTTTTTCTTTTGATCTTATAGTTGTAACTCATCTGTACACTGTTTTGCTACTGTAACAAGAAAAATTCCCCTTGGGGATGAATAAAGTACTATCTGTCTGTCTGTCTATTTATCTATCTATCTGTCTGTCTGTCTGTGTATCTATCTGTTGTCTATCTCTCTGTCTGTCTGTCTGTCTATCTATCTGTTGTCTATCTCTCTGTCTGTCTGTCTGTCTATCTATTTTTCTATCTGTCTGTCTCTCTATCTAGACCCTCATTCATGTCTGTTTCTCGCTCATGCAAAATGTGATACTCTCATACACTGCTGTCTCATACTTTGTGTTTGTATTTTACAATATTATTAGTTAAGCATATATATCTGTTTTCTCTTAAGAAACCTTGATGGAAATTTGTTGAGATCAGCACTGTATATAGTAAACTGAAATTTATATTTCTGGAAAACATACATAGAGCTGTACACAATATATGAATGCACACATATTTTTTAGCTTTGCCTGAAACACTTTACAGTTTCTGATTATGAATAACATTTACAATTTTTGGATGAATTCTACTCATGAATACAGAAAATAATAATTAATTATCAATCTTGCAGCCAACTCTTCACAGAATTGCAGCTCATCTTCAGACCAGAACATGTACTGCTCTGACCCAGTTTCTAAATAAAGGAATGACTGACCTCATTTTAATTTGGATGGGGTTAATTTTATCTGTTCTCATTTCACAAGACCAGGAATTAACAAATAATGTGACACGCCCACCACAGCCTGTCCATTTCCAGTGACACCCCAGCTAAGTCTGGAGTTATCAGGAAATGACATCGAGGATTGTAGGGTAATCAAGACCACAAAGTCATGGGCGCAATTACACTTTGTAGAGTAAGCAGTGGCCAGTTCACCTTCGATAAGAAAACCAAGAGAATGTGAGATGAACAGACTGACTGCAAAGGTACTAATGCCTTTTTGTAGACCTGGAATTATAAAATGACAGCACTACTCAATGTAAAAAAAAAACACAAAATACAGAAAAAAAATTCTAATAGTTTCTATTCACTTGTGTCTTAAAAAAAAAAAATATATATATATATATATTTTTTTTTTTATATATATTACTGACTAGTATACATAGTTTGATAAATTAATATCAAAAACAATCCATTGAAAACAAATGTACAGTATCCAATGTGTGACAATATAAAACCAGTGGGGCAAACGCAAAGACCAGAAGAGATTTAAGATAAAATAAGATAATCCTATTTTAGTTCCGCAGCGGGGAAATTCTCAGTTTACTGAACCTAATTCAGTTAACTTCTTAACCTGAAAATCAAGTTTTGTAAGATGCATCACAGTAAGATACAGCACAGTTTGAGTCGATGCCGGTGATGTGTAATTTCTCAGTCTGGTTGTCGGGCACTATGCCTGGACAGGATGCATCCCAGAGGGCTAAGCAGGGGGATCACATGATGCTGTGATGCTCTCCCTGTTGCCATCTGCGTGTACCAGTTCACAACAAAATCAGCACTTATAACTTCTCTCCTTCTTTCTGATTTGTGTTTCTTGCACATTTGGGTGTACACTTGCAGATCTCTACTCCTCCACATTCACTGCCGAGTCACACTGAAGAGAAAAAGATTCTGTGTGCCAATCCCTCAATGAATAGTGAAAATACGTTTCTTTTTTATTTACTAGCTTCTTTATATAGTTCTACGTAAAACTGCACATTTAGAGTACATTCATTATGGTACAGAAACTACAAATCAAATTAACTGCATAATATGTATTGCATACAGCGTCAACACTTTGATTTGAAAGATGTGAATAAAGAAATTTACATTTGATGACCTAATATAACATATGTCTACTAAATGAACATTAAAGAACAAAAACTGAAAAAAGTCAATGTTTTAAAGACATCAATTATAAAAACAAACCAATGTTTCCTTTTAGAAGTAAAAATTACCCTATAATTTAAAACATTTTAAAAACTTTTTAAATTAGAGTTGACCATGCTGTTTGTACCACTGTTGTTTTTGCAAGTTCAATCAGTAACATTTATTCTACTGTGAATAATAATTTATTCTATTATATAAACTTGTTCAAAGACATTTCACTCACATATTATGAAATACAGGTTTTATTAAACAGAAAAAAACATTTAATTAAGATTAAAAGTATAGGAAACTGCATTTCAAAAGGTACTCAGAAGCACAAAATACCTATTTAATAAAACCGCATCCTTCTAAAGTCAACGAGTAACAACAAAGTCAGGGATTAATTATCTTAGCATTATACTAAAATGTTCAGTGATAAGCAACTGCACCCTAAGTGGGCAACTACAAGCACACCATAATCTTTTGACATCTTCACCCAAAATAATTACACATCAGTCCCTTAAAATGCCAGGTAGTAATTCTTACATACATCCATTAATCCATGCATTCACTATATCCCATTATCCATTTTAGGGTCGTGGGTAATTCTCACATATGCATTTAAAATCACACATAACTGTGTGCGTTTTATTTAAACAATGCATAACAGATACAGAGCAAACACCACCTAGCTGATAACCTTTGTCATTTGAAAAGCAGGTTCATCTGAAGTGCCCTGGGCAAGATGCAAAATCGTGTCACTTAAACATTTTGCTTCTTATAACATGAATGTGGTAGGACACTTAAAATCAGCGAGTAAACATTAAATTATCAGAACTACACCAAACCATGTTTTAATACTCATAAGTGTCCAAAAGACAAAAAATTAGTAGTGTGTAGATGGTACCTGCTTAAACAAAATGGTTTAGGTTCCCCAAAGACTAGAGAATTCAAGTTATAGAGGTAAGTGATGACAGATCCCTGTCTTTCTAATTACAACAACACTTAAACGCAGGGAAGCAAAGCACACTGACTTCTACAAAACATCATTGCTTTCTGTCCTTAGTCACTTTCATCTTGGCACCCAGTAAGCCATGAGTGGTCACTCAAGCAACAAGCAATACAGAGCTAGGTAGGGCTGGGAAACGGAACACTTCCAGTACAGCCCTCAGCTTCACTCTGAACAAGTCACCAGTTCCCCTGTGTCTGTGCTAAAGAAAAGCGAGTTGCTCATAAATACAGCCACCTCCATGTATATTTTTCCTAACTGCTAAAGAAACAAAAGCAAAAAATCCCATCCATTCATCATAAATGGTTTTAAAATTGTTATAAATTATAAAATACAATATTTCAAAACTATATTAACATAGTTGCTAAGAACGTTATCGCTCCAAAAGTATGTATACTGTTACTGGTTGCTCTGTAAAACAACTGTCCATACACAACTGTATGTCAGTGAGCTACCCAGCCACTGCCCTGGTAAGATCGTTTGAAGGCTATGTTGGGCACTATGTCAAATAAAGACCACTAAAGTGAACCTTCTGAAAGCAGACCAGTTAAAGCTTTGCCTGACAGCCTCATGGACATCATTTGCATTTTGATGATCTTTTAGAATAGGAATCAAAAAAATATAATTGTTGGCCAAAATTATCACAAAAATGTTTGATCTAATTTTCATTTAATATTATAATTACACTTTAAAATTCAATCACATCTGAATGCAAGTTTCCTAGATACATGTCAGAATGGCTCCTGTCAAGGCCATAGAACCAACACTGCCTTAACTAGAGTTGTAAATGATATACTGTACTCATGTAAGATGAGAAATTTATTATTAAAAATTACCATTGAAAACAGGGGCTGATTTATCTATGGGTGAATGTAATTTCTCTAGCACTAATGGACATGGAATATGAGTTGTAAAACATGTACTGTATACTGAATGTAATTCGTAACAAGTCAATGGCTTGGACAAGGAATGACTTCCCTGAATAGCACATCCATGTGCGCAAACTACTTGCTGATCGTGGTTAACGATGACATTTGATTGAAATAAAATGTTGATTTAATTAAAGAAATGAGAAGCAACATTGGGCAGAATTTATTTGGCACAATGTCGTAGTAAGTTTTCTTTTTGTTTTGCTGTGGATCGTGTTCAGTCAGTCACCCAAGTCCTAATCAGTCCCAACGCTGCTTGGCTGCTGACTTCAAACAGGATCATGTTCAGCTCGGTACAGCCGTAAGCCCCATCTTCTTCAATATTAAGTTTAGTATTACCTTCAACATGATGTATTAAGCCAATACAAAAATAATTGTGGCAGAATGGTAATTCCAATGAGTTGTAGAGTCAAGTTGACACTGAGCACCCTATGCCATTTGTAATGGTGTTGCGAGGGGGGCTGTGGGGGGTGCGAACTGCCCCAGGTCAGAGGGGATGACACCAAAATGAATGTCTCAGTTGGCAAAATGTTCATCCACTACCAACCTAATAAACAACTTTGGAAGTTATTCATCTGCTCAAAATCAGCGCGTTACACACGACACCGAATGTAGTTACACCAACAGTCAATTGATACCTCAGGTAACAACAAAAATCAGGAGCTACAAGCCAAGCTTATTTAAAAGACACTGTAAAAGTTTGAACAAACATTCATTTGTTAAGAAAACCAAAGTTAGGTCCTTTTATGCATTAGTTGATATTGATGGGAATGCTTTAATGTTGAAATAAAACTAAAAAGATTTTGAGGCATTCAATAAACACTGACAGAATTAACACTGAAATAAAACTTTGTTTTTTGTTAGTCTAAATACGTTACTCTTCTTGGTTATTATAATTTTTTTAGGTTTTATGTGACTGTAAAGTAATATCTCTTGTTAATTAATTAAATATTACTTTACATCCGGTTTAAAAGAATTAGCATATTAGCTCTGACCCAACTAATTCATCTTATACACAGGTCATATCATATTTAGATAATTTACAGCCCTCAACTTATGCATGACTGTATTTGTTCAACATCTTAGTTCTGCATTTGATGTGGTTGATTATTCCATTTTGCAACATAAGCTTCAGTCTGAAGTTGGCCTCAGTCAAAATGTTTTTAAGTGGTTTACATCCCTCACCCATATCACTGCTTTGATACAGAAGACCACAGGTATCTGTGCTGGGCCCAGTGCTGTTTTCCCTTTTCATGCTACCTTTAGGTAACATTATATGTAAATATAATGTCAAGCACCATTCTTGTGCTAATGACACTCAGATATACTTTTCTGTTAAACCTAATTGACATTTTAGTTAACTGCTTCAATGAGATTGAAGGTGGATGAAAAACAACCTACTATCACTAAACTTTGATCAGACTTTAAGTTGTTCAGATAATAACGGTATTGACAGAACTGCTTTCATTTCAGCACTTAATGCTGTAGGTTTGAACTTCTCCATTAGCAAATCAGTACATAATCTAAGTAAGGGTGTCAAAGTATGGTCCTGGATGGCTGCAGTGGGTGCAGGTTTTTCTTCCAAACAATTCATTCATTTTAATTTGAAAATTATCTTAATTAAATATAAATAAACAGTGCATCCTTGCTTCTCTTCATTCTTCCTGATCATTTCCATCTGTTTGCACTTAGTTGTCTCAAGTGAGAGAAGGAAACAGTTATAAAGAAGAACATTAAAAGTGAGACTCTTGTGCTTTACGATCTGTAACAAAAATATAAATCACACATTACAAAGGGACTCTGAGTGCAGAGTCTGAGCAAAATACATCTGGATAATTTAGCGTGATGTTTAATACAAACCAGTAATTAAATTATTAATTGTATTCAAATTGTAATAATTAACAAACACCAGAAACAAGTGCCAATGACAAAGAATGCTTAATCAGAAGCAGTGACTTAAGTGATCATTAACAAGAAATGAATTTAAAGATTAATAGATTGAACATATACCATAACTGTTAAAAAAATCACATGAAGCAATATCGGAGATATATAATCACCCACACCAACAGCGTGAAAGCTAAAGTGATGTCTAAATTTTTTGCAGCAACTGTCAAACGAACATATGAAGTCAAACATTCAAGGCTGACCACAAAAACAATTAAATAATTCAAGAAAAGTTTATCTGGTTTAGAACAGCAGCAATTTGATGGCTAAAACAGCAACTCAACGAATGTACTATTAAAACCCCATATGCTATGTTGCTTTGAGTAAGTTATACTAATAGAACTGTAATAAAAAAATCATAATATAAACAATTAACAAGTTTAAAAGTATACCTCCAGATTTAACATTAACATTTTTAAATCATCAGGGAGTACTTATGTCAAAAAATATTTCTAATGGGTTTGTTTATATTGCTAAAAACAGTTAGGAATTCTATGGAACAGGCTGTCTACCTGTGTACAAGATGCTATGTCAGTGTTTAAATCTCAGCTGAAGACCTTTTTCTTTGGTTTAGACTTTCCACACCATACAGTACAGTTCTTTATAATCAACACTCCTGGTGCTGCAGTACATGCTTATCTACCCATGTGTTTTGTCTGCCAATTATTCTGTACTGACCCCACTTTAACAGACATGGGGCAACACTGTTGTTAAAGGCACTCTACAAAAACAGTACTGAACTGAATTTAATAATTTGATTACTGTGTTCATAATCACATTTACATATATACTTTCATTGATTCATTTGTCATTTTGTCTTGTTTCATCCTTCATGACAGTTGCCTAATTCAGTAGCATTAAAATGGACAACTGAGGTGAATTTTCAGGTTGTGATGAGTTGCTTTTGGTTGTCTTCATTGCATCAAGTCTGTACAGTGTAATAATGAACCATCCACAGATGAACATTCCATATTTTTCAGTAAACCAAACCAGTCTGGGGCTCCTGTGCATGTCATTCACACTTGAAGATGGGAAACAGATTCAACATGTGCAATTGAGTCAACATGGTAATACCTAACTTGGCTTGAAGCTCTGGGTTTGAGGGCAAAGATCAAGAACGCCATGCTGACAGGAACATAGACTGCTTGAGCGAATCTAATTTCGTGAAGCTGAGTTGAGGTCAATACTGCACATTTTTAACAAACATCCTTTTCTTTTCTTAAAAATTTCTTGCTACAGATTCTCACCCAAACAGAAAAACCAGAAAAATTTAGAGTCAGTCAGCAAACTGATTTAGTGATTGACTCCTTCAGCTATCTGCTAGTTAAGTCTTTGCCTGTAGCTAATGCCTGAAATGACTGGTCTGTGTTGTACTGGAGCTGCTTGTACAACAAATGCTAATTTCATGTTAAGCAGTTTTTTGCAAAATGCATTGAATCATGACTGGTTGCAGGGGAATGCACCTTACACCATTGGAATTTTTCTTCTTTGCTCTCATGCATATTCATCGAGTGTTCTCTACTCGTCTGCAGCAATGTGAGGAGAGGCACTTTGTGTATCCAATGAAACCTCTTCTCTTCCACCATATCATCCCGCCTCCCACACCAAACAATATTTTTTTTGACGCAGTGCATTAAAAAAGAAGCAGCGCCCCCTTAATGTTCTAGCAAGTGCCATGGATCAATGGGATGAGAGGACTGCAGCTGCCATGGTCTTCTGCGTCGACGGGTGATGACGGAGAAAGTGGAGAAACGGTCTTTATTGACTGACAGAAAGCAATCCCCAAAAACAGCAAGAAAACTGGTTTTTGAGAAATGTGACAGTTCTCAAATCAAGGATAACTGCATCAATGATGAAAATTTTAATGCACTGAGTCTGGGAGGGCTGTGGGACTGAATAGACTGGCATTTAAAAGGACCTTAAAGTAAAATTTAATGCTGATGTTCAGGTGTGCAAAAATATTAATGTCTCTGTATTGGGTTGTGTGTACATGGTTACTTCAACTTCATAAAAAATATCCACAAGCACAATGAGGAGTATTTGGTGATGTGGGTGCCACATTCCACTTCATAAGCTTCTTATTACATTTTAAATATAAGGGAAAACTGAAAAATTAGTAAAGGAAGCGCACAAAAAAAAATTAAAAAATAAAATAAATAAAAACTAAAAACAACTAAAAGTGTCAAAAGCATGTGTGTTCCTCTGAAACACCTTTGATGGCACCAGACTTTTTTTCTAAAGGAATGTGCATCGACTTCAGACCATAGTATTCTCCTATCACACAAAGCCACCTACTAGCTTGTCCTAGCAGTTCTAGTTCTGTGTCACCTGGCACATTCAGGGTGTCCTCACGTCATTTGACAAGGGCATCTACTTCCATTCCTCATCAATTTGCAGCAGCTATTCACATGCCAGTTCTTCCATTATCAAAATTAGCACACTACATGTAATTGCAGCTTTCAGAAAGGGACATGCAGCATACCTGGAGAAATGTGTACACTGTTTACATGACAATGTTCTTAGCATCCACATGTTACTGATGCAAATAAGGCTAGCTTTTCATACAACTGTGTACTGTAGGTCATGGTTATTATACAAAGGTTACACGAGTTTAAGTCTCAGTATAACCTGCCCTCGTCCTAATTTAAATATTTCTCCCAGGGCTTTTCTTGTATGATTGCGCTTTACTCAAAGCTGTCAAGACGAGACGAAGAAAGAAAGATTTTGTTGCGGTATTTTCAAGTAAACATTTAAAACCTTAACTTTGTGACATGCGTATTTTCATTACTGCTTTACGCATTTTTAGCTGTTTATATTTAATCACCAATTCACGTTTTCGTAAAATAGTTACAATTTACGTTTAAGTAGGAAAGTATCTAAATTACTTAACTACTTACAAATAAATAATAGATAACACATGTACAGTATGTACGTGACCTACACTGGCCTAAAAGTTGGCCAAATGTTATCACTCAAATGTGCACTATGCCGTTATAAAATTACCACGTTTTAATCATACCTACATGCAATTTTATTTTAAACTTGGTCCAATTATTAAACGATATAAAAATGTACAGAAACAGGGTCGTTCTCTTTTCCGTTTAATGAAACGAAGCAGTTATTAAAATTAGTTTCGTCATTCTTAAAGGGTGACGGGACTGTAAGCACTGAAACTGGAGCAGCGCGCATCATCCTGTCAGCTGCCTGGTCCCCGCTTACTGCATCTTTTACACTGATATCTTAAAATGTAAGATATGAAAATCTTAAAAGTTAATGTTTATGCCTTATTTCTGCTTTTTCGTTATTTTTAAATATGACACTATTAAGCTTTTCTTAATTCCGATAAACAGTATAAATAAGGACAGCAGTACATTTTTTATATACCAGTATTTTAACATTGTTGGTATTATTTTGAATTATGCATTTTCGAATTCATTTACGTAGACTTGTCGACAATAGTTGCTTCATGGAATTAATTATTAATATGTAATTTTTGGACTACAGTACCATTTTCACCCGAGTAGCCTACATGATGAGCGAAGAGCTACAACTGTATTAGTCATTGAGCTTGTACATGTAATATTACCTGTCTAAGGCTACAGCCCATAAAGCGACCTCTGCAATAATTCAGTTAAACTCGGTGAAAGCATATAGTAAGTAAAAAATTATACATATTGTAATACGTATATCCGTGCTTCAAAGCCGACAAAAGAACGCATGGCACAATGGAACTGAACTAAATCACAACAGAGGTTACAGAATAACAAAATGTTTTAGATTAAATGGCCAGCTATTGGAATTTAATTGCGTGGGGTATTGAGCAAAATAATGTGTAATTCACTGTTTTCGTATTCGTTGCCCAAACAGAATTACATGATACACCCAAACACTACACGTAATCTCCGAATATCAATAATTGTTTTCATAGGTCGACAGATTTATAAAGGGCTAAATTTAACAATCCACAAAAAGATTAAATACAAAATGTTTGCAGCTATCAAATGTTTTGGATAAAAATAAAATCGTGACTATCTGGCTCTTCATTTCCTACTATGTACCAATAATAGTTTGCTTATGTATTTCATAAACTGTTCATACAAAAGAGACCGAGATTTGATGTCAGATGGACGGTGTTCATTTTCTCATCAAATGAACGACATCAAAGCACAATACAGATGTGGTTCTCTTGCAATATCGTCAAAAATGTAAATACTGAAAGATGCTGCTAATGTCAGCAATCACGAACGACATTAAGAAAAAAAAAATCTCTAATTTCGTTGCATTATAATATTCCATTCGTCACAATGGCTTTATAAAACATGAGTTACACGGTAACACCACACAGATACGTGTACAATCCCTTATTACCTCCCGTATTGGTGCGCTTTGTGCTGCTCGCCTCGGTCGGTGTCTCCAGTGGTCTTTTGCGAGAATCTGGAGGATCCGACTCCATGTGCGGTTGTTGATTATGATGGTGAGGATTCGAGAAAATCCCGTTCTGTTGAACTGCCCCACCAGCCATCATTTTCATAGTATCTTAAATGAAGCTGTTATCCAGCAAAACAATTTAAAACGCGGCAGTCTTTAATAACCGAACTCTTACACAATTGGGGTGGCGTATCAATTTTAACCTGGTGTTGTTTTCTGAGAGCTGTTTCTTGCGCTTTATCGGTCCCCAAACGGCAGAATCAGACGATGTGTTTGTTGATGCTTTTATTCAAGGAAAACGTGGTGCTAGGCCGAAATAACGTCACGTCTGTATCTTAAAAAATCCAACGAATGCCTGTCCTCCGACTCTTCAGTCACACAATGTGCAGTATCAAAACAGGTCTAATATTCCCCGTACTCCTTCTTTGTACGTTTATTTCTCGATTCCGTTTATAGGTAACGATGCCGTAGACCTACTTTCAGAAAAGCAAATGCTATTGGAAAACAAAACAAAAGAATGACTATGTGCAGATGTGAGTACAACAAAGAACGTTATAAAATGGAAAAGAAATTAATGAGGAAAAATCAAAAATATTTTGTAACCAGTCTTCGATGCCGAGCAGGTTGATTCTACGGGACTTTGGATGGGAATGCACAGAAAGGATGAAATTCAGGAAGGAGATGTTATTTGGAAGAGCCGCTCAGTCGTAGATGCCGCAGTCTCGCGTTTAGAGCATCCCTGGACTGACTGACTGACTGTCGGAGCGCAGGACATTAGTGACGTCATTAGGATCCAAACACCGTCCTTGTCAATGCAGAAATCCGAGCCGCCCCTACCCAAAGGCGATTGGATAACACAAAATTTCTTCAGCTACAAATATATAAATTTCTACTGTCACATGACGAAGGAGCAGGGTGGCGAAATCAACATTGCTGATTCCTGCAGTGCAAATAAATTGACTTAAAAGGGCAATATATCGTAAACTCACTGTAAGACTGCACCTTATTAAATGGAATTTAAATCGTAAATGTACTTACAGTGAAAATGGTGTACACCTTCATAAATTAATGCATATTAAGAAGTTCCCTTCCGGTATTATTTGTATTGTTGTGTCAGATGAAATTGAGTTTAATCACACAAATACAGTGAGATTCAAAACACGTGAATTCAGAACACACTGCATTAAACAGATATTTAGATGTTGCTGTCTTGTGCCATTCTTACATGAGATGATCGAACCGCCTGACTCGGTCGACTGTGAACTGAGACAAGGTGACGCTGCCCTATAAACTTAGCGCTCCCACAGTCCGCTCTGAGAGCTGCCGCTCTCAGTAAAGACAATCTTAATTGGAGTCACACAGCTGCAAAAATAGGCGTGGATGCAGTCCTCATATAAAAAAATAAGGAAATGTAATAATTACAAGAATTTAAACTAGTTTAATGGCTGTGAGTGCGATTTTTGTGTTCCAAGTTTAGGGGATCACATTTTTCAGTCTCCCTAGGAAAGTCTATGCCAGGGTACTAAAGAGGAGGGTCTGGATGTTAGTTACACCTCTGATTCAGGAGGGCAATGTGGATTGTGAAGCTACATTGCAATGTGTGCAAATAATGTACACAGTGAGTCAGGATTCATCCCACAGTGTTGTGGTCTACTGTACAAGTTTTTTTTTTTTACAATAAAACACTGTTCATCCCTTGCATTTTCATCAATCATATGTTAAGCTTATTAAAGTACAAGCTCTAGATTTGACTTCTAGGCCCATAACAGTTTTATTCATAGCCTAAAAATATGTACCGTATTTATCCTAATTAGCGTGCCTGATCTAATAGACGCGCCCCCACCAGATAATACAGTACGAGACACAGTAAAGTGCACTCCTTTTACTTGATTAAAGTGGTGACATACCATATTTCACCTAATTAATGCCCCCACCCAATAATACAGTACGAGACACGGTAAAGTGCACCCCTTCTACGCAATTAAAGCGGTAACATAGAAATGTGGCCAATGTGTAGAAGTGTGGATTTGCAGAGAATGAATGTGTAAATGCAGTGAATTATACACATTTTCTACTAGTAAGGATTATTAAATTGACACAAAAAAGATACATTATTTGGACCAAGTCTGCTTCTGAATCTCAAACTGATTGTACCTGAGTACAATAATGTCTTGATATGCCTAACGGAATTTCTGATAATGACTAAATTTTATTCGTTTTTATAAATCTTTGTTAATGGGAATTTAATTTATCGATTTTTAAGAAGAACTTAGAAGAATGTTAAGCTTTTTAGTAACAACTTTTTGTTTCTAAAGGCTTTTAAAAACTTGAACTTCTTGTTTTAAAGGTTTTTAAAACTTCATAATTTGCACATTTTGGCCTCAAATATACTGATTACCTGCATGTAACTTGTAACTTGTAAATTACCTGCATGTAACTTGTAACGCATAAATATGGAAATATAATTTATTACATTTCCATATTTATGCTTTATTGTTATTTGCATAGTAAGATTTAAAAGAGTAAAAACAGATTTTCTGCATGTTGCATTTTTAAAGGTATATGTTTGTGGATGTCTCATATTGTTATGGGAATGAAACAGATGCATCAGGCTGGGGTCATGTGCAAAACCAGGGCTGAACTTTATTCACAGACTTTCATTTCTTTATTCACAGACATACATTTCATTCAATGCTGCAGGCATATGACCCACTATCTAATAACTAGTATTATTTATCGTATTATTCACTCGTCTTTTCTTGGTGGTTCAGTTTCATCATCCTTTAAAAATACTGTTATCACTCCTATCCTGAAAAACCCAGCATTGACGATAATAATAATAATATTAATAATAATAATAATAATTTCCATCCAATTTCAAACCTTCATTTTATTGCAAAAATTCTGGAAAAGGTACTCGCCTTGCAGGCTTACCTTGAAAACAACAATTTATCTCAGTCTAGATTCTGTCCTTAACATAGTATAGAAACTGCCCTGGTAAAAGTCACAAATGATGATCTCTTACTGGCTGCTGAAGCAAGACTCTTGTCTATTACACCTAATTTGAGTGCAGCATTTGATTCTGTTTCGCTAATGATATTGTTAAACTGTTTAGCTGCTCTTGGTATTACAGGTACTTCTTTTCCCTGGTTTACTTCATACAGTATCTCATACCTTTTGAATCGTACTCATTGTGTTCAGTTAATAAACTTTTGCTTTCAGTAGACTCCTGTTCCACAAGGTTCTGTTTTAGGCCCTCTTTTGTTTTTCATTTATATTCTTCCTCTTGGTTGTATTAACAGGAAATTTGGTATTCAGTTTCATTGCTATTCTGACAATATACAACTTTACCTACTTACATTTACATTTTATTCACTTAGCAGATGCCTTTCCAAAGTGATTTATAATGAATAACAGTATAAGTGTATGTCAAAAACAAGGGGAACAGTATCAGAAGATCTAAAAGTAAGTAAGTACCTATCTCCTAAACCTGTGTCATGATCTGTCCCTGTCAGTTCCCCACGTCTCCAACAGTTGGCTCCCTTGCCCTTGTTTTCCAGTTCTTCTTGTGTTAATTGTCTTATTAATGGTATGTCATGTTCATGTAGTCATGTTCCTTTATATGTTCCCCTCTTTTCTTAGTTCCTGACTGGTTGTTGTGTTAGCTGTGATGTTTGCTGGATTCCCTGTAGTTGTATGCTTTTTATTTTGGTTCTTTGTATTCTTATTTAGTTTTGTATTACACCTCTCTTTTTGCACATTATTTCTCACCTCTCTTGTCTTACTCTCCCAAACATTACAGCCTGATTCTGTTTTTCCACCTTCTCGTCTTTTCTTTTAATTTTCTTAAATGGAATAAAACTGAGGTTCTGGAGACAAATATTGAATAGAGTACAGCACAGAGACAACATACTTAAAGTTTAAATTGATGAATGGTATTGCATTTTGTAAATAAATAATTATTATTAATGGGCATGTTCACCACTGTATTATATCGCTTCTTCTTTTAACGGCACTCAGTAAGCATTTAGGAACAGAAGACACCAATTCTTCACATTTTGTAACACATGCAGAATGCAGTTTAGCATTGTCCTGCTGGAGTAAAGAGGTGTCTGGATGGCAGCATATTTTGTTTCAATACCTGTATGTACCTCAGCATTAATGATGCCCTCACATATGTGCAAGTTACCCATGCCATGGCCACTAACACACCCCCATACCATCACAGATGCTGGCTTTTTAACATCTCATTGATAAAAATTAGGGTGGTCCTTTTTGTCTTTTGCCCTGAGGACAAATGCCAATATTTTCAAAACAGACCTGAAATGTGGACTTGTCAGACCCCAGCACACTTTTCCACTTCACATCAGTCCATCTCAGATGAGCCTAGAAAAGTTGTCAGCTTTTCTGGGTATTGTTTTTATATGGCTAGCATTTTGGTCTGTACAGCTTTAGCTGACATTTAGAGATGTAACGGTGAAATGTATTTACTGGCAAATGTTTCCTGAAGCATTCCTGAGCACATGTTCTTGTACCTTTTATTGTTTGATGTCAGTTTTGAATGCAATGCCTCTTGAGGGACTGAAGATCATGTGCATTCAGTGTTGGTTTTCATCCTTGGCCTTTACGCACATGGGTATTACCAGATTCTTTGATTCCTTTGATAACGTTATGGACTGTAAGTGTTGATAGACCTAAATTTCTCACAATTGTATGTTGAGCAACATTATTCTTAAATTGTGACTATATTCTCATGTAGTTGTGCCCATAGTGGTGAACTTCTCACTATCCCTGCTTTTGAAGGATTGAGCCTTGCAAAAATGCCTCTTTCATGACTATCACCTCTTACCAATTAACCCGTTTACCTGTGAAATCTTTAAATCAGTTTTTTTTTTACTTTTTCATGGTCTTCTTGCACCTGTCCCAACTTTTTTGAACTGTGTTGCAACCATCAAATTCATAATCTTCTATTTGCAAAACAATACAGTTGATCAGTTTCAACTTAAAATATGTTGTCTTTGTAGTGTATTCTACTACATATATGTCAAGAAGGATTTGTGAAACATTGCATTTTGTTTTTATTTACATTTTACAAAATGTCAACGTTTTTATAATTGGGCTTGTAATTTCTCCCTTTGTGTTGATCCACTGTTTCCGTGTCCCTGCAGGTTAACAACCTATAGGGATTATTTTTGACAGTGCCCTCATTTGAATCTCATATTGATAGTGTCTCTAGGTCATGTTTTTTTTCATCCCTGTAACTTTGTGCACCTTTGTCCCTCTCTCACTCTGATGCTATTCTTACTCATGCATGTTACCTCTAACATTCATTACTGCAATTCACACTTTTTAAGCCTTCCTCACAAGATTTTCTATAAACTGCAATTAATTCAGAATTATTTCAGCTCATGAGCCCAGACTTCCTACAATGATCACATCACCACTTCCCCCCAACAACTTCATTGGTTGCCTGTTTAATATTGCATTGACTTTAAAATTTTGCTTCTTACCTTTAAAGCACTCCATAATCTTGTGCCACCCTATTGCTCAGAACTTGTACAGATCTTTACTCCTTCTTGTACTGTCCGATCCTCCTCATCTAGGCTCCTTATTACTCCTCCTGCCCCACATTCAGTTTTACCTTAGTACTGTGCCATTTGTTGTATTTTGGGTAATTTCTTTTCTGTATGGTGTCCTTGAGTGCTGCAGAGGTGCCCTTTATAAATAACAATAATAATAATAATAATAATAATAATAATAGTAATAAAAGTAATAATAATATCAAACCATACTGGGAAAGCGACTAATAGTAACAGAAAACTAACGAGGTCTGCCAGTGCTTTTGCTAAAACAGCACTTACGGTTTAGTCATATAGACTTTGAGCACTACAGGGCCATTCTGGCCTTTCTAGTGGCCATTCTGGGGTCTTGTGAGCTGTAAATTGCTTCATATGTTTTATTTATATTCCTGACGGCACACCTGTATGCACACATTTTTGCTAATACATTTTCTACATTTATATGTCTAAAATTACATAGTGCATGACACTCATTAAGTTAATAACATCAATATTTTGTAATAATAACACCCTCTCCCCATTTATAAACTACATTAGTTTGCAACCATTGGCACTTGTCATAAAAGAATTTGAATAACTGAGTATGAAAGGCTGTAGTAGAACACTTGCTCTCACACCTATGTTATCGTGATTTTAACTTAGTGACCATTTAAACACCTGATCTTTGGAACAAAGTTTAGTAGCCAAAAGGAGAAAGTTTATAAAGAAACAAAATAAGTACAAAATAAGTCCTCCTTTGCTTCTGGTGCTGAAGCCGATCTCATAGGCCTTTGATGTCCCTCTGGCGGAGCTTCGTCCAAGCAGATACATTTGGAGTCAGCCGCTCTATGAAGGCATCCCGCTCAGATGGTGCCCAGGCGGGCACCGGGTAACCACATGCACAAGGAGAGAGTTTAGAGAGGGGTT
>JABJVR010002990.1:0-13890 GCA_025773905.1 Chitala chitala | reverse complement strand
CTGCCTCAGAGTTATACAAACAGCCATGTACTGAAGCCATGCTGCCTCAGAGTTATACAAACAGCCATGTACTGAAGCCATGCTGCCTCAGAGTTATACAAACAGCCATGTACTGAAGTCACGCTGTCTCAGAGTTATGTGTGTAGTCCTGCATTTACATTGCAGCCATACAGTGCAGTCATAAAATCACTGAGTCATGCTTACACAGAGCCGAAAAGTCATTCCAAGAGTCATGTTTTCACCGAGCCATAAAGCATTTCCAAGAGTCAAGCTTTCACAGACTCATAAAGTCACTCAGAGACACGTTTGTATACTTGAGTCATTAAGTCAGCCTGTCATAGAAAATCACTGTCATTCAGGTAGACTCATTTCTGTCATGTGACCACCAAGAATGACACACGGAGTAACTCAAACACTCACTCAGGTCAGGTTTCATTCACCTGGCCACCAGGTCACCTGATCCTCCAGTCGCCTGATCACATGACACACTGTATGACTCAGAGAGGCATGGGCAGAACCAACCGAACTGAGGCTGTGCCCTGAGAGAGCTCACACGGGTTTGCACACAAACCACAGCAGCTGCTCAATGAGACGGGAGTACGGGTCTGGAGAAACTCCTCCTTGGGTGTAGGAGCCAAAGGCTCCATTAGCGAGCATCTGACAGAGAAGTGTCCCACATTGCCAACACATTGAAGCTTCAAACGGGCAACATTAAATAAATAAATAACCCAATTCATGAATTTATGATGTCATTACAAATTTGTGGCCGACACCATTAGTCATTCCGCACGATGGACGCTGTTATTAATCAATGTGGACTTTTCTTGAACGAGGGAAACACTGTCATCATCAAGATTAATTAACATGTTTCTTGCATAGATTGAACTAAAAGTGTCATTTCTGCGGAAATGATTGAGCCAAACGGCAGAGCCTCATCTCCCGATGGAGGGTGTGTGTGTGAGTGTGTGTGTGTGTGTGGGGGGGTTAACAGGCTGCTGTGGCCGTTCCCTTCACCGCCATCCCCGATAGCAGCAAGGTAACAGCCGCTTTTCGGGATTATCTGGATTCTCCCGAGGCTTCTCCACAAAGCATGTGGGAGAAACACGTGGTGAACATGCTTAGAAGGCAGAATTGTGTGCTGTGTGTGTGTGTGTGTGTGTGTGTTTATGTGTGTGCAAGCAGAGCCTAAGACTGGCTAACAGCCAAGCTCCAGATGTTACTTTTTTGTTGAAGTAGAGAAATAGCTGCTTTCTATTGGCTGATATGTGAGTGAAATGCAATGCCATTGGTGGATATAACAACATTTTAGCATCCATCAGACACACCATTCCCACTAACTCATCATATTAGGCTTTCAGTTATAATGATTGAACAGTTAATAATTAATAGGCAGGCTCCATTAGGTGTAATACATACAAACGAGTAATACCATTACACTGCAAACGGTCAGCAAGCTGAACAGCACCGCGCTTCGCGGGCTGCTCGAAAATTACTGCATTAAACTAAATTATTTAATATCAAGGATGCTTAGAATGAGAAAAAGGCAAAAAATTGTCACTGTTTATAAAATGTAAGCAGCACTGTTTTTAGTGTGTATACCGGAGGCAGACGTAAACTTCAAAAACATCAGCGTGATTAAAAAACACACCACAGAGAGACACAGTGAGGAGAAGGGCTTTGCACATGAAAGGAGACGTATGGCTTCCTTAGTGTCGGGCACATGTAAGCAGACTGGTTACCACACACATTTAGCACAACCTTTTACGAAATGACCCAATTAAATTTTTGGTTAGGAGGGTTAAGTGCTGTCAGTCCGGCTCCCCTTCTCACCCACTCTCATCCCCCCTCCCCGACATTCTAGTTCAGCAGTGGACAACCACCTAAGACAGCACCCAGTGAACAGGTGTGACTGGATTGGCCCACTCACCATGGAAGTTCAAGAAAAAGTGGCACTGCATCATGGGAAGATCAAGGTCCTCCAAGCCAACATTCATGCACGCACTATCCCAGCAGGAGCTGTGTCTGGCACCCAGCGTGCCATTGGACGGCTTCCTGTCGGGTCGTGGGTTATTAATAGTGCGGGAGAGTATGCACTCAATTCTCTGCAGGCCTGGGAACAGCGTGTGGACCCAATGAGACACACAGTCCATCTGTAAGGGGCTCTAACGGGCTCACGCGAAGCCTGCAAGCTTCTGTCTGGACGTAAGAGTGTGCGGACCCCAGTGCTGCTCTGATCGTTCAGTGCAGAGCTTGTTAGACGTCTCTAATTGAGCCGTTTGGATATATACGTGTTGTGAAGATGTTATGTTATTTATTTATCTTAGATGTTTCGTCCGTGGCCCTATTCTGTCCCGCTGCATTGATGTCGATTTATTTTGGAAGCGTGGTTAAGTGGCCTCATAATGTCACTATAATATTGGGTCACACGTTTTGTATGCCACTTGAGGGAGGGTGAGCAAGGCGGGGGGGGGAACTAATTTATCTTCCAAAGAAAGTATTAAAATAACACCTGGTTGGAAAGGATTCCAGAAAGGCATTCCAGAAAAATCCCAAGCGTCCAGAGGGAGTCTGCTTGTAAACTCTCACATATTGCCAAGCAAAAAAAATTTAATAAATAAATAAATAAAACATATTTTGCTAGCAGGATTACATGAAATAATAAATAAAATCATGATAATAAAATCACGTAAAATAAATGTCACAGTCAGTCAGTCTGTCAGTTCCAGTCAAGTAGAACTCAGCCAGTAAAATTACTATTCATAGTGAAACCAGGTGCTTAAAGGAAGGGTCAGGAAAAAATGCAGCTGTGCTGATTATATCATGACAAAGTTTAACAGGAATTTAAGAAAGAGCTCTCCCTGTGCAAACAGCTAATAAATTATTCAACGTCTCCTGTAAAAGTTAAGGAACAATCCCAAAAGTGTAAATACCCAGAGTCTGAGATGGTAGCTCAGCTGAATGACCTCGAGCCCTTCATTCTCCTCTCTTTCAAGTTCATTCCACTATCGTCCCCCAAGAGTTTGAGAAAGACAACACAACATGACTAACAACACTTTTTTGATTTCCTGTGAGCATTTCTCTATGACATCATCGAAGACACACGACTATATAAGGCCAGGAAGAGCCTCACGGGGGATTTGCGGTAGCCATGACAACCGGCGAACAGACGGGCTCTGCATATTCAACGCTGAGGCGTGCTGTCACTGAGTAACTCAGCACTGGAGAGATATGAAACTAGTCAAATTACTTTGGTGTGATTTTGTCTTCACCGTCGCCAACCTTGTCGGAGATGAGATTCCATCTCTTAATAACAAACCCGCTCCGTCGCCTTCCCCGTCACTTCTGGTCATGTCTACAAATCAAAGGCATCGGGAAAAACCACATAGGTGCCGCTGTCAAGAACAACGGGGGGTGGCGGTAAAGGGGGACTGTAGAGGATCGTGATTGACCAGGACTCTGAAACATAACATCTTCCTTTTACTAAAACATCAGATGCACCTTCTGTTCTTGAGGTGGCTGAATTATTCGACACGTGTCAAGGGCACATCGCGAGCATTTGGGAAACCTCCAGCTTGGGGGAATTCCAATGGCGGCCGGTTCTGGAGTTGGAGAAAGCGTTTGTCACAGCTGTCCACAAAAGCACCACGCATCAGTCATTGTTAACTTGCCAAAAAGTCGTCATGTTCCTTGTTTATTTGTTTATTTTTTGCGTGCCTTTTGGAAACTTGTTCATAGTGAGTTGGACTGATGTGCTGTTTCCATTTTATATCTTCCTGATTAAGCCTAAATTTGTCCCCTCTGCATTAAAACTGCATTATTTCCGCAGCTCTGGCTCAGGTACAGAGTGGCGTTAGTTCCAAAGCCAGCAACCCCCCCCCCCAATTTTGTCTGGAATCCTGTCTGACTAATTTCTGTGACATACTGATGCATTGCTTATGTAATCGTTTCACATTGCGTGGCTCGCTTTTGTAATAAGCTGATGAAGCTAAATTTCAGATACACTTTTTTCTATGCTGGAAGAGATCATTTTAATCCATCACCTGCAGTTTGGGTTTTGATCCAATGACCACATGGTGAAGTGAAAATGGGTGCAGGTGTGTATTAGACCAGACAAAGGTGCATAAAAACAGTGGTAATTTCACGGTGAAAAGATGACATTTCAGAGCACTCCAGTTTCATCCATGATTGCAATGTAGTTCACCCCGCCCAGACCCCATTGCATGCTGGACCCAGAGGGAACTTTGTCTATCTAGCATGCTGATTGTCTGCATTAATGGTGTGACATTACAGGCCACCTCCCTGCCGCGCGCCATGAAACATGTCTGCCGCCTCAGGGCTTGGAATCCTACTCTTAACGACCAGTGCTGGAGCTATGACTCTGAAACACTGTCGCCGCAATGTTTTGTGTCTAACACCCACCATTAGTTAATTAGTTAATCAGTGCACATGGGCTTAATTACAGCGTCACAACACACTACTGAGCTCACAAGAAGCACCGTCTTGGGCCTCGTTAATTACCTTGGTATTTGTGACTCCTTCTGCCTGGGGTGCTAATTAGCCCGCGTGGTGCAAACATGGCTGGAGTGAGGCCAAAGGGGGGTGGGATTTCCCAGGGGGGAGGGAAAGTTAGGTGCAGTGATTACATCGTTTATTTCTTCAGACAGACGTATCCAGGGCAAATGATAAGGTAACTATGGATGGGTTGGTCACACAGACATACACCTGAAATTCCATGGTACTGTAATATTCTTACTGTGGTACTCTAGTATTCTTGCTGCAGTACTGTAATATTCTTACTGTGGTACTCTAGTATTCTTGCTGTGGTACTCCAGTATTCTTAATGTGGTAGTCTAGTATTCTTGCTGCGGTACTCTAATATTCTTACTGTGATACTCTAATATTCTTACTGTGGTACTCTAGTATTCTTACTGTGGTACTCTAATATTCTTACTGTGGTTCCCTAATATTCTTACTGCTTTAGCAGTACTGCAGTACCTATCACCTCAGTATAAGCTGAACTGTTGTGTGATGGTGTGGTATAGGTGGTTTCTTACAGCATATTTGTAGTACGGTACCAATACTAAATGGTGTAACACAGCGGGAATACTAAGGTAAGACAATAACCTAAAATTGTACTAATAGTAAAATTTAATGCAAAAGCAATACAAGATTAATGTTAGGGAAAGGTGGCATAGTCTAGAACAGTAATATCAGTGTACATTTGTGAAATTATTTTCTTAACTCAAGGTGGGTCTAGCCAGTGTTACGAGGGCGTGTTTTAATATGAGGAGGAGAGACTATGTGGCTATTTAAAGCACTGCAGACAAAACCTGTCACAAAACCGGATCACTCCTTTTCATGTGGGCATGCCTCGGCTCACCTGGGGGGCACACCTGGGAGGTCCTGTGACACCAAGGTCATTAACTGCCGCTGAATGTGTCAGGTCAGGTGACACCACGCCAGGTGTGCAGTCCCACACCCTCCAGGATGGCTCGCACACGCACACACTCTTCTGGCAGCGGACGTTAACACGACACTGTGGGACGTATGAAGACGCCAGGTAGACACGTCTCTGTCAGCGTCAGCGTGCCCACATGCCAAAGCTGCTCATTGTCATGGTTACTCTCTGGCATGGCATGCTCTTGCCAGTTCAGGTGATGTAGTTTCTGTAGATGCTGTATACCTTATACAAAGATGAGGTCTTCATCTTTTATTTTTTAATAAATTTACTTCTGTTTTTAAATGAAGCTGAAACTGGTGTAAATAAGCGCATCGCTAATACCTTCATCAGGTGTATGAGGATGGCACATGGCAGTGCACAGTGTGATGCTGTACTGCATTCTCACAGAGGAAGGATGAGATGGAGGAAACTGAGGCAGGGTACGAGAACAGGAGGGACCAAGAGAAGATGGGAGAAAAGCTGGAGGAAACAGGACAGAAGTATAAGAACAATAGGCAGCGAGGGAAGATGGGCGAAAACATAAAGGAAAATCTGTAAGTGAGGGGGAGATGGCGTCAGCCTCGAGTCGTGCGGATGACAGCCATTCTGTCCAGCTAATTTGGACAAATGTGCATAATTGTGCTGGGGGAACGATGGGTCCGAGGAGGACAGCGACAGCTGGTGAGTGTGTAGCGAGGAGCCCGTTTTCCGTCACCGCTGTCAGGAGCGGAATACACCCATCACATGGCAGCATGACGATACACAGACGTCCTGATCCCCCGCAGCACACACACACACACACACACACACACACACACACACACAGATGTGGCTCTGTCACAAGCTGCCCACACACACGCACACACACACACACACAGATTTGGCTGAGTCACAGGCTGCTCTCTCTCTCTTTCACTCTCACACACACACACACACACACACACACACACACACACGGATGTGGCTCTGTCACAGGCTGCTCACACACACACACAGATGTGATCTGTCACAGGCTCCTTATACACACACACATACACAAACACACACACAAGCATGGACACATACACACACATGCACTCACATACAAAATACAATAGTTTTGCTTTAGTGTTAGTGACAGAGTCGGGATTCACAAAATAAGCACAAAGCTGGTCTACAGAATTGAAGTAACTGAGATACCAGTAAGTGTTTTGTAATCTAAGACACGGGTATGTTTATAAATCAGACTTGCTAACAAATGAGATGAGAGAGGTTCTGTAGGTTACCTCTGCTGAACATGTTTGTGGGGTGCAAGTGCCTGAACACCAGACACATCTGGGACACACGCAAGTGCTGATCACGCTTGCCTTCAAACACACAGACATGGAAAGGCATGTTGTGTGCTGCACAGGATGGAGATCATAGTCAATTTCCTTAAATAAAAGGCTTGGTCTAAACAGGACAGCGTCAGGCTGAGTGTGTCAAAACATCCACCTGTTACAACAGGTGGTCGGGCTACCCTGCCCCCGCACCCAGTCAGCGACCACAGAGACAGGTCAGGAGGTCTGAGTACATGCTGTTCTGAGGTACAGATGCACACACACACGCACACACACACACACACACACACACACACTCATTATTGCTTTGTACTATATAACAATAGAGTTGATTCAATGACTGAAATCTTTTTATTGCCTAAAGATCTTCTAATATAAAGAGGTGTGACATGACCCCTCCTTCATGGCTGTTAGCAGCTCTGGGACCTGTTTGAGCTGAAATGGACGAGCAGGTGTTGGTTTCAATTATGTAGGTCACACACTGTAATGAGACATGGCCTTTCTCAAAGAGAGTCTCAGATACACAGTACACAGATTACTATATGCAGCATACATTTATATTAGGTGCTACACTTTATTTACACTTGCATAAATTTTAATATATATTCAGAATATGAGTATTTATACCACAGGAGTCCCTGTTGGGTCATAGACAGAATGACAAGAATGACTCAGCTTCTCACAGTTAAGGCAGACCTTGCTTGCGTGGTTGTGCGTGTGATGACCTATACAGGTCATGGCTATATCAGGATTTTTAAGCACTTTTCAGAAAGCACACGTCTTGGCTCCAGTTTACTTCTCGGCAGCGTTTAGGTTTGTCAGAGGGATTTGCTAAACATCCCATTCACTTGTGTTGAAGAGGTGCGCTCTAGCATAACCGAGCCGGCCTTCCCCTTGTGCA
Source organism: Chitala chitala (assembly GCA_025773905.1). NCBI lineage: Eukaryota > Metazoa > Chordata > Actinopteri > Osteoglossiformes > Notopteridae > Chitala > Chitala chitala. Next base: position 6,230 of record JABJVR010002990.1, on the reverse strand, counting down.
CGGAGCCAAACCTTTGCTGAATCGGATCATTTAAGTACGCAGCAGGCCGTCCGTTTTAACAGCAGCTGCCACATGCGTAAACCAGACCATCCACCTCAATAACATTAACCAGCCACAACCAGACACACAGAATGTGTACTACACAGAATGTGTACGAGCAGAAACCCTGCTGAACTGGGCTAACTTCTCTACCTACTCTGCAGGACACGTTGCTCTGTGCTGGTTTGATGGGAGGGTAGCGGGCATCTCCTGTGGACCATGTGGCACCTGCTGCCAGTGTGCAGAAATGTGTCTACCCGCCAGCTGGAGCTTGGTCTTGGGCACGGTGCCTTGTGACCTACCAGGCAGGCACGGGAGCCTTTCCTGGACAGCCAAATCCAGCGTGAAGCTGTAGAAACCAAGCAGAAGTAATAAACACAGGTGAAACGTGGAAGATAGCATGCTTCTGAGCTACGGCAGCAGGCAGGGATGCCTCGTAGGGTCCCACAGCGGAGCACAACCATCTCTCCCTGAGTTTATTTGGCTGCAGTCATGGGCATAACTGCCGCAGGTGCACAACTTGCGACAGATTTCCCCTCTGACGCTGCGGCCGCCTCCACTGCTGCCCTCACGCCAGCTGACTGTGTTACTCCAAGAACAGACGACTAAGATAATCTTATCAGAACTTTGAAGTTAGTTTCTGGAGAAGAGAGCGAGGCCACAGTAACTAGGAACCACATGTGACAACATAGGAGCTCTGTCCAGAGAACAGAGGGATGGAGAGGGACAGAGAGAGAGGGAGAGAAAGAGAGATGGAGAGAGAGATGAGCCTACGAAAGGCTTAGCTCTGCCTGCAGCCCTGCACTGGGAGAAGGCTAAGAAGGCATGAGACTGACTTTTCACATGAAGAAGGGCACCTTGAGACTCACTGTACTTTATTAGGCTGCTTATAAATTACTCCTCTGTTAGCACTTAGTTTCTGTGAAAGGCTCCAAGCCTGGTCCCAATAGCTCACACATTTCTCATGCCGCACAACGATTTAACGCAAACTAAACCGAGACAACCTGACGCAGCTAGGTTTGGTTAACGCATCACACGTCACAGAGCCCCCTCCAACACCCCAACATGGAAACTATCAGTTCTTTGGTTGGTTATCAGTGACACGCTGTCGCTACCGTTTACAGATACTGCATGTGTATATCGTATTTCTTCTAATTAACGCACCCAGGCGTCTATTAGAGTGAGCGAGTTAATTATGAGAGATATGGTGCTTGTAAAATTAAAAAGGAATTATTTTTTTTTTTGCGTTTGGTCATGGGACAGGAGTTAATTTGAGTTTCAGGCTTGAAGACTTTACTGGTTATAAAAGAGGAAACTGCATGTAGTTTATAGCCAGAGAGTGAAGTTTATCAGTAAGATATTAGGTGTCTGAATACTCGTAGTGTTAGGTAGGTGATGGCTTAATTCAACTTGAATGTTAAAATTATTAATTTTGTACAATTTTACAATTATTAATTGGTAATCATAATATGGCTGACTGCAGTAAACACTCATGTGCTCATAAAAGAAATCAGTTTATTATGCAAATTTCCGGTTTTCACTCAGGTTTTTACAGGAAGTGTAAGTCACGTGACAGAAAGTTGTGTTCAACACGAGTCACATGAGAGGAAGGTGGCATCAACTAACTGAAAAAACAGACCTTTGAACTGCATTCACTCAACAACAAAATTCAGCCACTCCTACATACAGCCAAGTCTCCCTCGCTCCTATTTCCGGATTTCTCGGAACACAACTTGCCGGACCTTTTCCTCTTAAATGAAAATGAAGATATCAGCGTCACAGGAAGTTAGTTAGAATGAGGTCAACCTGCAGAGTCCAGAGGCAAGAGCAGAGCTGTACAGCCCAGAGGCTGTAAAATCGCTCAAACCGTTTTCAGGGAGAAGGAACAGCATTTCAATACTTCCCTCTGTGAAGGTATAACATGTGTTTTGGAAATAGTCAAGGAAAGACAGATGAGCTGTCAGAGCACAGTTCCTCGTGGACAGGGAGGGAACTGATACAATTACAGGAAGAATCCTCTTCAGATTTCAGAATCACATCAGCTGAAGTTTAAGGACAGCCCACAAAAAACAGAGCAACACGGTAAACATCCTTTAAACCCATCTGTCTCGTTTCGTTGGAACACCACCCGACAGCGGCTACTTCTGTAAATAAACGTGACTAAGCCAGTGTCTGAGCCCACAAGGTAGATGCAGTGCATCCAAACTGCAGATGAGCACCACTGGGCTAAATTCATTTTTTCCCAGGCTGAAACGGTACTGTGCTCACTGGGACCACATGCGGGCCTTTCTTAGTTACGCATTCCGATGTCGCCGCAGACGCCGCGGCCTGTGGGCGGGGCTTCAGATGCCCATCAGGGGACCTCACAGCCAAGAGCACGCCTTCCTTTCAGACATGGGATGAGATCACACGAATCACACTGCTAATTTTGCAGAGGCACAGGGCTGGGAAAATCCGAATTCCCCGGAGCCCGTACCTCTGAGGATCGGAACGTCAGTGTTAGCTCTGGTCAGGTCACATGATGCTGAAAGAACTGGAACAGTGAGGTGACACCCCCACCCCTGAAAATCTCACAGGTCTGTTTCTGTCATCATGTTAAGGACTGTGATGATACAGACCCAGGTGCTTCAGTGCTGCAGTTTCCTTGTCTAAGTGGAACAGAAAGTGTGTCCAATTGTACTGAAGGCCATTTTCTGGGATAATTACAGCTGGTGTAATTACGGTTCAGCCCGTCATTCAAGGTGCTATAGCTGGAACACCTTGAAGTGTTAACGAGCAGGCATTAGCTTACAGTCCGCGTCAAGCAGCACGCAGTCATGACCGCAACCTGCTGCGTGGGTGATCAGCTCAGGGCAGACTGCGAGCTCGTTACCTAATGTCTGCCACTTATGCAGATTATGAAATTTGATCTTTGTGCAGTTTTGCTTTGTAGGACACATGAGCGTCACTTCAATCTGTGAAAAGCAGTCAGAGACAAAGATGTCATCATCAAGGGGAAAACCTGCCCCCCTCCTCCTCCACCGTCATGACAACCAGTGCCAGGCTGCAATATGTCAGTGGCAGACAGATGGCGTTCGCTGCTACCCGACACTCTGTTAATATAGCAACTCCAGTTGGTGACACAAGCCTCCATTTTTATGTTACACAACACAGCATTTAAGTAACATGTCATTGTTCAACCTTGACTTACACTCTCATCAGCATGTGTTCAATGGGCTTTAAATGTTTTTGTCCTGTCTAAGGAATCACCTGCTGCTCCATCTATGAGCACCAGTTTAGTTCTCAGTCATAGGTGTTATGTGTGAAGGGAGTGGCAGCTGTGATATGTGTGAAGGGAATGATACTTCTGATTGGATGATTGGTGTATTTGGGAGATCAGAGGGAGAGGGGGAGCAAGCAGAGGGAGAGCAGAGGGAGAACAGAGAGAGATGGGACTGAGTAAAGGGAGAACAGAGGTAGAGGGGGAGCAAGCAGAGGGAGAACAGAGGGAGAAGGGAAGCAAGTGGAGGGAGAGCAGAGAGAGAGGGGGAGCAAGCAGAGGGAGAACAGAGGGAGAGGGGGAGCAAGCAGAGGGAGAACAGAGGGAGAGGGGTAACAAGTGGAGGGAGAACAGAGGGAGAGGGGAAGTGAGTGGAGGAAAAGCAGAGGGAGAGGGGAAGCGAGTGGAGGAAAAGCAGAGGGAGACCGGGAGACGAGCAGAAGGAGAGCAGGAGTGAGAAGAGGGAGGACGGGAAAAAGGTGCCTGGCTGTGGTTTGCAGAAACTGCAAGTCTGGGAGGAAAGCAGCTATGTTTGGGAGAAGCAGCAGTGTTTGGGTACAGGGGCTGTGTTTGGGAGTAGGTCTGGATTGAGTGCTTTTGCAGTGTGATTGCTTCATGACCAGACTTGTTCCTGAAGCCTCTGACTGAAGACAGGGAAGAATGAGACAGGAAGTGATTGATACACATGATCCATCATGTCACAAACACACCCCACACCTAGCACACGTGACCTTTACCCTCCCTCACTGCCTACGTGTACATATAACACCCCCGTGATTTGTACATACATACCAAACCAGCTTATCCATTTGACACGCAGCATATAAATCACCCTTTTTGTAAAAGCAAGTTAAAGATATTTACTGCTGTCTTTGTCCATAATGTCTAACAGGTTAAACAACCGGTACCATAAAATATGCCACATTATAAAATGTTTGGAGGATTACTTAAAATGCTGCCACATAACACCATATAACAGTGAGATGTCAGCCGAGCTTTACAACCCCGGGAACATCAAATACCTGCACGATATCATGGATTTGTTCACCTAAGAGGGGGAAGGCTCACTTAGCGACACACCGCGGTCTTCATCACATGAACACAAGAGCCTTAAAAACACATTGGCTCACAGAGCTCCACGCAGCCCAGCACAAGAAGCAGTCCTGTTTAGGAACTGGCACTGGCCCGGTTCGGGACCTCGGTGAGGCGGCCGGCTCTCCGCGCCACACGGTCCATTTGAGCTTTTTATGCACGCTTGTGCGGAGTGAGGGGTGGGAGGAAAGAGACGATGCGGAGGGTTCACTGCCTTCCGTGTCTCTCTGGGACCCGAGGCCATCTGTCATACGTTCCCCGCTCCTCCGCCAGCCCGGTCTCTTCTCCACTTTTACCTCTAATTGTATTTAATGCTGCACTAATTATTACGATGGGGAATAATTTTGAACAGCCAAAGTTGACTCATTTTATAGAGTGGGCAGCAGGATGGCAGGACTCATCCTTCATCCCGTTAGAATCAAAGTCGGGGGGCTGGCTTAGGGGAGGGAGGGGGGCGGTTCTGGTGGACAGGATTGGAAAGGGAGGGGGGGTCGAGGGGAGAGGGCAGGTGCTCCGTGACCGCGTGTCGCTCGGCGGGCGGGAACACCGGTCCCGGCGATTAATCACCCCGCCAGCCCCTGGTCGTAATCAAAGGGCGCAGCGGCGTGATGTATGAAGCGTGTCAGAAGCGCAAGCCCCCGACACGGCCATGGCTGGCCCCTCCCGGCCCCTCCGCTGCCGGCCACGCGTGCACCGGAGCTGCCCTCCGCTCCAGGCCTGGTCCAATTAATCAACTTCTGCAAGAGCTTGCTGCAGCTGCATGGCTACTCTGCAAGTTGGGTTTGGCCCCTCCCCAATGCCATCACTGCTACACCTCACCTCATCATAACACTCACCTGTGACTGCTGAAGCCCCGGGGAGAGGACCTCTATGCCAAAAACAGCCACCGTCACCTCCCCGTACCCCCTCCGCGTCTCAAAAGGGGACCAATAGGAGGGAGTGGCAGTCTGCCTGTACAGGAACCCCGAGAAATGACCTCCTCACATTTAGGGTAACCCTATTTTATGTACCGCACTAACAGCATATTATTCAGTCCAGTCTGTGTGTGACAAGAGACAAGGTTCAAAATTGTGATGAAGCCGACCTGGTTCACAAAGTACACTTCACTGCACAGACATGGGAGGGGGGGTTACCTGTTATTACACACCTCCACCACTGCTGCAAACCGGAAACAACCTGAACTCTGAAACGATGCTGTACAGCACAGAAGGAGGGTCCTCTGTGGGCTGAGCAGGAACGGCACGAATCCTGAGGTTGGCAGCTCTGTGTCTGAACAGTGGTCGCTGTTGCCAGTGTGTGCCATCTTCCTGCTTACAATGCCAGAGGCAGACCTAAAACACACACACACGCAGTAGTGGGAGAAGCAGAGAGAATGGAAAGCAGAAAAAGGAAGATGTTCAGTTCCATTTGTGCTTACGTGGCAAAACACAAACGGATGGCCCCTCGGGGACTGGTACTGTAAAGAGGCCAAGCTTCACCTGAGAGTGGAGCGGAAGTGAAAATCAGAGAGAGAAAAAGAGAGAGGGAAGGAGGAACAGAGAGAGGGTGAGAGAGAAACAGAGAGAGAGTGAGAGAGAAACAGAGAGGGTGAGAGAGAGGGTGTGAGAGAAAGAGAGAAGGTGGGAGAAACAGAGAGAGAGTGAGAGAGAAACAGAGAGGGTGAGGAGAAATAGAGAGAGGGAAAGGAGAAGGAGAGAGGGTGGGAGAAACAGAGAGGGTGGGAGAAAAACAGAGAGGGTGAGAGAAAGAGGGTGTGAGAGAAAGACAGGGTGGGAGAAACAGAGTGTGAGAGAGAAATAGAGAGAGGGTGAGAACTAGGACAGAGGGTGAGAGAAACAGC
>JABJVR010002989.1:0-16529 GCA_025773905.1 Chitala chitala | reverse complement strand
TCTCTCTCTCTCTCTCTCTCTCTCTCTCTCTCTCTCTCTCTCTCTCTCTCTCTCTCTCTCTCTCTCTCTCTCTTGTTCCCTCCCTCTCCCTTCCTTTCTGTCACTCTGTCTGCACACACAGACACACACATACAGAGCAGCATGCCCCTCAGTAAGAAATGGCTGTGCACATTGATTCATAAAGCCAGCCCGAGTCACGTGACCCAACACTTCAAATATACAGCACATTTTTAACAAGCCACAAAATGCCTGAAGGGAGAAAAAATAATGACCAGAAAGCTTAGGTTTCTTCCACCTCCTCTCTTTCTCTCCCTTGCTTTCCTATACCTCTCTCTTCCCAGCTGTTTTATGCAGATTTTCATATGTACACCATTTCCTCACTTTCCTCTTTTGTGTTTCTCCATGTTCTGTTTTAAAAAGCATTCTCTTTGCACACATGGCATGGTCATTTGCTAGCCATACGAACACAAACACACACCGCCTGTCTCACGCGCACGCACACACACACACACACACGCACACACACTCACTCAAGCAAAACCACATGTGTACAATCACGTTGAAAGAGGCACTACCAAGCAGACATATACAAAGTCACATGCAACAGGCAGCCAGTACCAAGGGAGATATCAGTGTTCATGGCCTATTTGAACTGTTTACAATATACAAACTGTTGCAGAATTCTGTCAGGCAGAAAAGCTGGAATGCTAGAAGCATGCTGGGAGGTGATAGAACAACACACACACACACACACACACACAAAGTGTTGAAATGTGATTATTGTGTTCTTGCAGAATCAAATTTTCAATATAACTAGTAACCTGCAATTTAAAATTCACAAAGTGTTAAGAAATTGGTCTATTAACATGTAATGAACAGAAACAAAACTATGAAGTTAGGAAGTGAGTTTATTATGTCTTGGCTGTGTGAAAATCTTGTGTATTTTTGTTATTTGTTATATATATATATGTCTATACACACACACACACACACGAGTACACATACACAAGTACACACACGAGTATACACACAAGTACACATACATGAGTACATACACAGGAGTACACACACGAGTACACATACATGAGTACACTCACGAGTACACATACATGAGTATACACACGAGTAGACATACATGAGTACACACATGAGTACACACACGAGTACACATACATATATACAGAACAGTATACTGTATATTTGTAGTATACACTGTACAGACTGTGTATATGCATTCACTGTACTGACTGTCAATTTGATGTAAACTATCTTAAATCGTAATTTGAATTATGTAAAATAACTGAGGGTTTGTGTATGTTTGCATATGTGTGTATGTGTGTGCGTTTGTGTGTGTGCGCATTTGACCATGTGTGTAAGGTTGGTGAAATATTTAACTGAAACTCCAGAAGCTTAACCCTCTTAGTAAAAACACAGTAGAGCAGGACTTGCCATGAGCAAATTTTCTCTTTCTTCTTGGGACGTGTTCAGTCATTGTGAATTTTTTGGTTCTCAATTTAATTTTTTTGAATAGTAACAGTTTCACAGCACAGCAGGCAGTGTTGGGGCTACTCTCGCTGGCCTGAGACCATGCTTGTGGTGTAAGGCCCCATTGAGTCTGAGACACAGGGGTTGCAGAATTAACCATCAGCCTGGTTTGCAATGGTAAGGAGGAAATCCTTATACATTACAGCTCAAACTAAATTGTTTTGCCTAATAAGAAACAAAACATACAAGTTACTTTTCTCTTTTGTGTATTTTTCACAGAAAGAAATTGCGTTTGTAACTTTACAAAACATAATTTTTGGTCTGTGATGAAATGTTGCATTTATTACTGTCCGGTGCATCTTTCTTCTCTGGAGACACAGAGATGAGACAAAATGCAGCATGTGTTACAGACAAACATGCTCATATGAAACCTTAATGCAGACAAAATATTTTTTAGTCCATGGAAGTGTTTGTAAGCAAAAACTTTAAACAATAATTACAGCAAACAATTAGCCACTGGTTTTAATAAGACTTAGCTCTGTGATGGGTTGTCCAGAGAGTCCTCCACCTCATACCCTATGCTTTAATTATAATTACTGATGACTTATTACAACCAATAACTCAGTTATTATAAAGCATTAATTTAACAAACTTGTAAATTCATATGTGTAATTTGGTGAGCTAATGCATTGAATGTAATATTTATGAATACATTTTAATATGCATGTCATTTATATCTGAAGTTTTAACTAAGTTAAAAAAGTCAGTTTTGGTGTAAGTGCACACTTGACACTATGCTTTTCTTTTCATGAAAATCCACACATCAGTACATTTTAGGGTTCTTCAATAAGCAACAAAATAACATAAGAACAATGATACAGGAGAATCTAAAATTTTTCTCAGATGCCCAGGTACCAAATAACCAGTGTCAGCAAAAGAATATTAATCAATGTCCATGCAAAGACACAGGCAGAACAGCTAAGGTAAATACTAACTATAACAAAAATTGTTCACAGTTGACTCAAATAAAACAGGCAGCATCTGGCCTTTTTAAACTGGGCAAATAATCCCATTGGCATCAGTAATTTACATCACGATTCATGAACTTGCATCCAGAGTGCACAATTTCACCAAATCTGAAAATCACATAAAAGCAGTTGTAAATGGTGAAAACAAATTAGAACATATTATGCAACTTTAGGGATGGATAAATATGTATAAAAAATGTTTCTTGTCCTCATTTATATTCAGGTTTTCATGCACAGTTTTGGAAAAAAAAAGTGGATCCTGAAATATAGCTTTGAAAAAGTATCTTAAAATATCAGAGTAATTTTTGGAAATTCCAGCTTCCTTAATATAACATTTCTCCACAGCTAAGTGCTATAATAAGGGACCTTTTCCAGTTAGGACCCAAAAACACTAGGGTTGGGCTGAACAACCAATGAACACAACGCAAAAGTAACATTACAGATGTAAGTCCTGGGTCAGCCCTATCCCAGCAAAGATGTTCCGCATTCAAATTCCAAGGCCAGTGGCAAGGTGTTCTCCTCAGCAGAAGTCAGTGTGGGTCATCTGTGGTTCTGGCACAACAAACCTGGGCCCTTTCAGTAACTTGGCAATACAGAACTCAGCCTTTCACTTTCCCATTTGCGGTTCTGTGATTTAGCTGTGCTGTGGCACTTTTTCTGGTTTGGGGGGGGGGGGGTGGCAGACACAGACACTTCCCATCTTAACATAGAAGCTGACTTTGAATAAGACATGCTCCTCCTTCAAAATCTCAGCCACAGGAGAGAGGGCAAGAATGATCCAGAACTTTATAAGCTGTGGTTATAAACTCGGCCTGGCAGACATGAGGTGTGAGCTGGTCAACTCCAGCTTTCCAGCCTTCAGCTGAAGTCATTTTTATGCACTTGGTGAAAGAGTGTAGCTCTAGCAGAACGTTTTCTGTGAGGCTGAGGACTTCCAGGACTAGAGCTGGGAAATACTGGTGTAGACTGCTGACAGGGATTTCAGATAAAATGGAATTTGTAGCAGCAATCAAAATAATGTATTTTAGTACTTTGTGTTCATCTGATCTGTGGGTACATTTCCAGACTGAGTGTTCAGTAAAGATCACTGCTCTTTTTCGTTCTTAAACACAAGGAGATGTCTAAACAAGGCATCAGTGGAGAAACTGGTATGTTGTGCTGTTTTTTTCCACAATGCTCAAGAAACTTGCAGTGAAACTACAAACAAAATTCCCAACGAGGGGAATTAGCAACGGCCCAACCCTCGGTCAAGAGAACGCTTTCAAAGCAAGACGAGTCCTCAGGGGCAAGGCGTGGAGAGTTGCGGGATCCGGGCATCCACTTAAAGACAGTGTGCCCAGACAAATGGAAGCGTGGGGAGGGGAGATGCAGTTGGAGACGAAGTGTGCCCCTGCTCTCTCGTTCTCCGCCCCAGCACACACAACACATAAGCAGCATTGAGGGACACATGCGCAGATGCAAGGCTATGAAAGGACACACACGTTTATGCAGTGACACACACAAACGCTCAGTCACACTTACACAAACGCTTATTGCATAAACTTCCACAGGCAAACAGATAAACACCCACTCACAAACACACACAAATACAAATCTCTTACGGGTGATTTATTTGTCTATGAGTATCACACGTACTGACAGAAAACAATTAATACATATAGCATAACAAAAACACAGCCAACTCACAAACCCATAGACAAGATGGTTTACAAATCTCTGTCCCAAAGAGTGGGGTAGTGTTAAGTGCTCTCAGAAGAGGGTAAGAAAAAGCTTAGATTCAGCCATAAACATGTCAGTCTTCACCAGCTATTTAGCCAGCTTTCCCACTGAACACAACTGTATTCTTAAATTAACGTTTAAATCAATTATTAATTTTACAATTACCACCTAGTACACACAATCACTTTGTCTTCAGAGATGAAAGATTGTGAAAGATGAAAGAAGTCATTAATTATGTAGAGAAGTGCCAGAGAGCAGCCATCTATCCACGACCTCTTCTGAGTGGGGCAGGAGATGTACCACCATGTATATAAACTTTGTACGGCCGTGAACACGTATATGGGGAGATAAAGTTGGAGAGTGATTAAGTAATCGTTTTGTTTGTGTGCTTACCAGGGCTACATTTGTGTCTGTGAGTTAGGGAGTTTTTGTGTCGGTGAATGCGCACCTCTCCTAAAGTGCATGCGTGTGTCAGCGGACTAGAAATTATGTCTCAGTGTGCTGGAAGTGTGTACGAGTGTGTCTGTGCCTAAGTGTATTCTGTGTGTGTGTGCGTGCACGCCAGTAGCATCGGCGAGGTCGGAGGTCACCAGTGTTTGTGTTCCAGTGTCAGTGAAGTGTGCTGAAAAGGGTGGGGGGTGGATTTATGATCTTCATGTCTGGAAGACTGCAGGCCAGAGGGATAATGAAGATGGATCAGGGTGGCATCCGCACGTCTCTCCCTCCCACTCCCTCTCTCCTTCTCCATCCTCCCATCTCTTTTCCCTCCTGCACGTTGAAGGCCGGAGGCTTTGGCTGTAGCTTGAGGTTTGAGCTCTGTCACTTCAGCTCATGCAGCTTTCCTCTCACACACAAGTGCACTAACTCTATTAAGTGATGAACGGCACACTGTGTGGAGCTCGCAACCTGCCACAGAATCCAATGACGGGAGCAGATGGACGCTCACTTTATGGATGTGCAATTACACCAGGTCATAAGTGTCCCCTCTCATTGGACAAAACATCAAAATGGCTACTTATGTGTTTAAGACTAAGTTGCTTTTTGTTTTATTTCCTGTTTTAGGTGTGTTTACTGTTTGGGATACATGTGAGTCCTATTAAAATGGTGTCCCGTTATTGTAATGCATTTAGATGGAATAATTTAAAATCTGTCTTTTTTAGATGAGAGTTGTAAGCTGGTAGACTGAAAAGGAAAGAGAAAAACTGTGTTAGGAGAAAAAGGTAAGGAGAAAGAGAGGGAAAGGTGTGGACGCTTGTAAGAGTCACAAGGAGAATTCAGCTGAAAGAAACAGGAGTAGCAGCAAAAAGCCGGTGAATTTTTATGGAATATAAAATGGGGCCCCATTTGGAAGCATGCAGAGGAGAAACCACAGAATAGTGTGAGCCCGAGGCTGGAGATGAGGGGGATGGGGCTGAAAAGCTGTGATTGGGAGGGGGGGACAGAGAGAGGGAGAGGGAAGGTGGAGGTGCTGGTGAGCGCGGCGGGTTTTAATCAGGAGCAAGACGTCCGTAATGAGGTCACTGTTTCCCACTTTCCGATTGATGTCATGCAGAGTCCTGCGTTGTGCTCGCGGGCATGCAGGAGCTGCAAGGCAAGCCCACAAAAACACCCTCGAGCGTGCACATGCGCACATGCCGCTACCGCAAGACACGCACGCGCACACACACACACACGCACACAGGCACACACGCTGAGAAAAGGGCCGGCAGAGGGAATGCACATGCCAACGGGCAAACACACAAAGAACACACTGTCTCTCACACACACACTGCTAGGGGAGTAAGAAGGGGTATGGGGGGTAAATAAGGAGGAACGAGGAAAAGAGGACGAAGCGAGAAAGGCAAAGAGGGAGGAGGTAGTGGGGAATGGTTGTCAGTTTTGGGTTATAAAGTTAAACACACATCCTGAGCAATGAAGGGGCTCATTCATTCTGCTGAAGCTCAGCCCTGGTGCAATTTACACATTTATATTCCAACAGTCATGGAAAAAAACACAGTGAAGCGTAACACAGCAAGGCCAAGACATTAGCAGCCGAATATGTGTTACGCACAGAGAGCGCAGCTATGCCTTAGTCTGTCTGCACCACTGTGACAGCCGCGAATCGTGTGTGCAGGCATGTTCCACAGCGCTGCCATGCAGCACATGTTCAGCTACATGTGTGTCCAATGAAAGGTGAATGGTTTTCCTGTGTAAACTTCTCTTGGAGTGAGCCATGATGTCACGATGAACCTGCACTGAACCCACCACTGTCAAATACCATTATTTTCTCACCCCCTCCTCTCTTGCTCTTCTTTTTTCATTTTGTGCTCCATTTTGCATACCTCCATTCTTCCCAACCTTTTTTTATTCCAGTGTTTTTTTCTCTTTTGTGGTGGTTTTTGTAAATTCTGCACATCATGTATTTTACATTTGTTTTCTTGCTGCCTCTCAAAACTACCACTATCTTTCTCATCTCTTTTTCTCTCTCTCCCTAAATCTTTACCATTCTCCCTTTTTCTCTCTCTAATCTCTTTCTCCAAGTCTTTACCATTCTCCCTTTTTCTCTCTCTAATCTCTTTCTCCAAGTCTTTACCATTCTCCCTTTCTCTCTCTAATCTCTCTATCCAAGTCTTTACCATTCTCTCTCTGTCTCTCTCTCTCTCTGTCCCTCCCTCCCTCTCTCTTTCTCCCTCTCTCTTTTTATCTTTCTCTCTCCCTCTCTCTCTGTCCCTCCCTCCCTCTCTCTCTTTCTTCCTCTCTCTTTCTATCTCTCTCTCTCCCTCTCTTTCTCAAGCCCTCTTTCTCCCCTCTCCCCTTTATTCCTCTCGTTACCTATCTCTGCTCTGATTGAACTGACACAAGTACTGCATTGCCTTAAAGGTGCCAGGGTGTTTTGATTGTCAGACTGTCAAACCAGCAGTTTGAGAAGTAATCAGAGCGCTGTGGAAGGGGCCAGTGAGTGTGGGGTTTTAGGGCAAAAAACGTATGTATATCAGGGGGAGTGGTGGGAGAGTGAAATAAGAGAGAAGAAAAGAGCAGGAGGGAGCTGTGCAGTTGAAAGGCAGTTTGATCCACATGTGGAAATAATTCTCTAATTACTGCAAATTTGTGAGCTCAGGAAAGAAGGTGGGGGTGCGGGGTGAAATGCTGCCACATTCTCCCTCTTTTTGCAGAAAACAAAACTGCTTTTGTGAGGGACGAACCCGGGGAATGACCACCAGACGTGGCCATTTCTTCGCCAGCTCGTCACAGTTAAATTCACACAGGTACAGTGGCATGCATTTTGGAAAGCCGCCTGATCCACTTTCACAGCCCTGGCGGAGAGGCCGATGGGCCGGTGCCCCTGGTGAACAGAAAGCCGCTGCCCCCAGCATCGTGTCGTGCCATGGCTGCCCACGCAAACAGTATGCTGGCTTTTCCACATCAGCCAAATGGCATACAGCACAGCAGGGACACATGTACAGTTGCTGTTTAAAACTATGCTGATCGACACCAAGCCTTTAGAGTATAGGCAGAGCCCATTCTGGTTTCACTTTCTGTGCTCTTTGTTCTTTATGACTTTTCCTCAGTGTGTCTGTTATGTTGATAAAGAGGTATGCCGCTATATTCTGGAATTGTTTTCCATGTCTTCCGTTTCATGCCTTTCCTCTTATTTAAAGTGTCGTCTGTTTAATTTCCCTACACCGTTCATTTTATGGCACCACAACAAGATAAACAAATTAAAAGGCTTAGAGAGGTATGGAGTTGCTCAACCTCTAGTCGCTCACTGTAGTGCTGGCGTCCCACCACAGAAGCCACCCTTCCAGCAATTTATTTCTTACTGACTGGCTTCGCTTAATAAACGTCTATTAACAGGCAAAAGGCCAACAATGTTCAGCAATGCGGCCTGAGCAAATCTGTGCATTTGTTTTTGCATTAACACCTTTTGTGCTACTTGTTTGATTGTGTGTGTGTGTGTGTCTGCGTGTGCGTGCTTGTTTTGAAATGAGTACATGTGCGTGCGTCCGTCTGTGTGTGTGTGTGTGTGTGTGTGTGTGTGTGTGTGAGATGAGAGAGACTGATGATCGACAGTGCAACAGCAGAGCTTCTGTGCTCTAGGCTCCAGGCATTAGGCGTTTCACAGGTGTGTGTGTTGGCAGTGTTCTCTCCGCTGAACTGCAAAACACTGCACTCTGTAATTATCAACATGCCCTGTCACAACATGCACAGAAAACCAAGTGCACTTAGAGACAGTTGAATATGCAAACATACAGACAAAGAACCAGAGTGAGCACTCACCACACACATTCAACCAAATAAACTTTTTTGGACTTCATGTTGATTTTATGTCATCTGAGGAGAAACGCATCCTATTAGCATACTTGTGTTCCTAATCTAATCTAAGTTAGTTGTATAATAGAAAATATCTCGCTTTTTAAGATAACAGAGAGATGAGCTTCCAAGATCTTCATCCTTTTATCTTAAAAATCTTTTGTCATTCACTATTCTTTTCCTGCAACATATGCTGCAAAAGCTGCATTTCAGTTTTTTTCTCCTTGCCAATAGTTCCCCCTAGCGGCACAGTAGAAGTACTGCAAATGTATTTTGAATATTATAAACGACGTACCGTACGTATGAACAAAACGGGTGGGTTGTTCCCTTCAGGTTGGGAACGAAATACTGCCTCAAGCAGAGGAGTTTAATGTGAGAGTTGTAAGCTGGTAGACTGAAAAGGAAAGAGAAAAGTGTATTAGGAGGAAAAGGTAAGTTTAAACTTGGGACCTTGTTCACGAGTGAGGGTGGAGTGAAGTCAGAGATTGACAGGCAGATTGTTGCAGCATCAGCAGTTATGCAGACATTATTTCAGTCTGTCATGGGAAAAGAGAGTTGAGTCGAAAGGCGAAGATATCAATTAACTGGTCAGTCTACATACCAACCATAAACCATAAACATGAGCTCTGGGTAGTGACTGAAAGAATGAGGTTAAGGACACAAGCGACAGAAATTAGCTTCCTTTGCAGGGTGGCTGGGCTCAGCCTTACAGCTAGGGTAATGAGCTCATACATTCAGGAGGAGCTCAAAGTAGAATCGCTGCTACTCTGCATTGAAAGGACCCAGTTGAGATGGTCTAGGCATCTGCTTAGGATGCCTTCTGGGTGTTTCCCCGGGATGTCAAATGGGGAAAAGACCCTGGGGCAGATCAAGGACTAGATGGAGAGATTATATCTCTTGTCTGTCCTGGGAGCACCTGGGTATCCCCAAGGAGGAGCTAGAGGAGGTGGCTAGAGAGTGGGAGGTTTGAGCATCTCTGCTTAGATTACTGCCCCCGCAACCCAGACCAAGATAACGTGAAAATGAACAGATAGATGGATGGATGGACAGACTGTTTTTACAGCAGGCCTGTATTTCTCTGCCTCTATGATTCAACTATCATTCAAGATAATGGAAAAAACATTAATATCTCAAACAACTAAATTATGTAAAATACTGTATATGGCTGAGGTGTTATTTATAATGTATTATTGTACAAAAAATGACCATTCATAATATTACCCACAAATTTCTAAAAGGCTGCATAGGTTCTAGAATTCCTGCCAAGTGGGCAAATTTGAGATGTCTCCCACCACAGAGCTCATCATTGGGCAGAACTCGGTGCCACTCCTGGAACGTCTTGTTCCTTGTACATGAGAACTCAATGTGTGTTTCAGATGGCGAGTGACACAAGTGCCATCCTGAAAACTGCACATAGGTCCAAATGTAGCAGCAGGTCCTGTGCATGTTCGCATAAAGAGGCAGGTGCACATGTAGTCTTCTGATGACTGCAGAAGATCAACAGCTGTTGTGCTACCAGAACACATGAAAGAACCCTGCTATTATGTCTTCTTTACATCCTCTTTCAATCAGAACAGCTAACCAGGGCTGTTATCTTATATGAAAACTATTACAACAATAAAAAGTGTGCATTAAAAAACAAACTCCCATCTTGCCTCATAAAAATCAGTCTTTCCAGTTGCAAAGTGTTAATTGGCCAGAAGATGGCAGCATTCTGATTAACAGTTCTTACTTTCTGAATTTCCTACTCCTACCTCAGTCCTCACACTGAGATTACAAAAAGGCGAAGGTGCTTGGTAGAAAACTCAGTTAAAACACATATTCCTGTGACTCACACTCACTCCCATGGAATGTACCACTGCCGGGAAAGTACCACTGCCGGGGGGGCGAACCCGCAGCTCTCAAGCCGCTCTTTGCTTGCTCAGCTGTGGCCTTCTCTGTTCTAGGATTACAGTTGTGATTTTAATTTTCTTACATTTTAAATATATTTTCAATAAATCAAAATGCATTTTAATATTTGACAAAAGTGATAAAAAGCCTGCCATTTAAAATAAAAAATGTAATTGTGTGATAGATATCTAATTGATAGGTAACTCTCATCACGTATGTAGCTAGTGACTATAGTCCAAACACAAACACTCGCGATGGTGCTGAAGCTACTGACTGATTCGCCATGCCAGAGTCAGGAACACGTAAAGCTAGGCACAAAAGTAAAGAGAAACACAGGACATTCTTATATAAATTTGATGAATTGTATTTTTTTGTTGAGTGTAACACCAATCCCAGGTGACACAGTGCCATGGTGGTTAGCACCATCACACCGTATGGAGTTTGCATGTTCTCCCCGTGCTTGGTGGCTTTTCTCTGGTTTCCTTCCACGGTCCAAAGACATGCAGGTTAAGTTGATTGGCATTTGCAAATAGCCTGTAGTGTGTGTTTGTGTGTGTGTGTGTGTGCCCTGTGGTGGGTTGGCACTGTGCCTAGGGTGTCCCCTTGCCCTGCGCCCTGTACTTCCTGGGATGGGCTCCAGGCTTCCCGCGACCTTGAATTAGATAAGGTGGTATAGCAAGCGGATGGACGGAACGGTAAACCCTTCTGCTTGATATGCCAGGCTTCACTGTTGCATTTTAAAGCGTCAAACCTGGAGTGCCTTTTCACCTCACTCCATTCTAACATGGGCCAGGAGTTTCCCAAAAGCATTGAACTTTGCAAGCACATGGTAAATGCATGCAGATTTTCAGAAAATTTACTAAGCATTCAGAAACAGTCACATTGGCATTATAGCAGGTGCTTGTGCTAAAAAGCCATACAGTGAAGGGATGTTTGTGAAAATGTACCTCAGAGATGTTGCTGAGAGAGATATCCTCTCTTCTGAAAATGACGATGATGTGCTCTGTGTCAGACCTGCAGCTGTCAAGGCACACTGTTGAACAGAGAATAGTGGATATTAACAACTCAGATGAAACACAGTTACGTGCAGATCTTGAGTAATGCCAGCATTTCAGCATTGCTTTGGATTAGTCTTGGGATGTTAATGATAAGACACAGGTGGCAATATTTGTACGGTCTGTGTCAGAAGATAGGACCCGTGGCATTGACCTCAAAGAGACACTCGTGACTGTTGTTGAGAAGGCAAATTTGCAGTTATCAAAACCAACAGCACACACAGTGCACCAACTGTGCTGGGATCTGCAGATGGCCTTGTAGGGCTGTATAATGCTGAAGACTGTTTCTCAGTTTTTTGGACATTTGGCACCTGGTGTCTAAAAAACTGAACTTGGACCACATCATGAAACCTGTTCTAGAAACTGTGAATTTTATTCACCCTTATGTTCTCCATCACAGATGGTTCAGAAACCTCATAGCTGAACTTGCTGAAGACCTTCCCCGTGACCTGCTTCTCCACTGCACTGTGAGACGGCTGTCAAGAGGTAATGTGCTTTTCCATTATTTTTAACTTTTGAACCCAGTAAAGCTGTTTCTGCAAGAAAAACATAAGGACCATCCTGAGCTGTATGACACCCAGTGGATTTTGGATTTGGCGTTTCTGGTCAACATGCTGCATCATCTACACAAACTAAATCACTGCAAGGAATGTTAAAAATGCTGTCTAACCTCGTCTTAGTCTAACCTAAATATTTTCATGTTTGTCAATGAACTCAAGCTCTTTCACATTCCTCTTCAAAAGTAGAGAGCTCACACATCTTCCCTCCTTATTGAAGGCAAGTGGAGAAGCAGTTGAGGTTCCAAAAGGGAGTACTGCACACTACTTC
The DNA here is from genome assembly GCA_025773905.1 of Chitala chitala. NCBI lineage: Eukaryota > Metazoa > Chordata > Actinopteri > Osteoglossiformes > Notopteridae > Chitala > Chitala chitala. The sequence goes on along the minus strand of JABJVR010002989.1, from coordinate 4,234 downwards.
TTAGAGGCTCTCACTGCTGAATCAGATTGTCAAAAAGCCCCTTTAGTGGCAGAAAAAGCAGCATCTCAGCTGGAGATGACTGAACTGAGGGTGACAGACTTAAATGTATTTAGAGGAGGAACCACAGAGTTTTGGAAAATTGTACACACAAATGTCCCAGTGTCAAACAGGCTGAACGCAAGTTACTGTCAACGTTTGGATCAACTTGTCTGTGAATTGTTTTTTTTCCACGATGAAACAGTCAAAACATCACTCTGTTCTTATGGACCTAAATGTGAGTTGCTTTGAGTGGCCACCACTGTGTACAAGCCAGATCTGAAAATGATTGTGGAAGACAAAGGCTGCCAGGTGTACCACTGAGCAATCAGGTCACATAAATCGAAGTAGGAAAAGACTTATGAAAACTGGTAATTAAATATAATAACATAATAGCTTAATGGAATAAAACCGCTATTGTGTCGTTAGGCCTGTAAGTCACCGTTGCTGTAGTAGTGGCCATGCATGTGTTATGCAGCTCTTTGCAGTGGTGTGGGGTTTTTGTTTTACTCTTCATGCCGGACTGGTTTGCCACTCCTGTACTACTGCTATACTTGTCCTTGTTTATAACCAATGTTAATGTCCAGTGTTTTAATAAATTTCAATGAAGAAAAATTGTATGTTTACAATGTAAGCCATCTTTTACAATGGCAACCAAAAAACTACATCTGAAACAAAAATTGATGTTATTGAAAATAAAACTGAGAATTTCAGTAAAATGAAACTAAATTCGTTCGTCTACTAAATGTACTAAAACTAACTAAAACTCAAATTTTACATATTAAACTGAATAAAAAAAACTAATAAAAATTTCAAAATTATAGTAACCCTGAAGCTATCCTAACTGGTCTTGTCCATCATCTGACCAACGTGTACATAAGTACTCCAAAGGGAGGTTAATGCCTTGTATAGTTCCAGGGAAATATAATACATTTACCCTATTTACACAGCTAAGTCAGTGAGCTCGCTTTGCAGTACAGATGTTATAACTACAGCCATCAATTCTCTGGTTTTGCCACAAGCATAGTATAAAACAGATTTTTAGGTAAAATGATGCCTTTTATTCTGTAAGATTTCTAGTATAAAGTGTTAATTAACAATTTTTTTATTTGGGTTGTCATTGCAAGTTTTTACAGTGTTCTAAGACATAATATAGTCTAATAGTTTATGGTAATAATCCGAAGTGTAGCGTTGGTTCATATAATATCTCATAACCTTATAAATACAACACCATGACCTTTCTCATTAGATTAAACTAACCCAATAATGTATTACCTTCACATGTACAAATCAGTGTAACAGTTTAGCTAAAGCAGGCTTCAAGTGTCCTAACAGCCATACACTATGTTACAGCAGAGATGCGGTCTTGCAGAGAGAAAAGACGAACATAAAGGCAAGACATTTATGGCAAGCTGCTGATCTCCAGAAAGCCCCCCCTCACACAGCTGTGACATAACAGAGGCCTACTTGTCATGGCCAGCCACACGCCATTCCCATAATGTTCACGAAACAGAGGCGTAACACTTTACTCTTGTAAGCAGCTTAACACATTTAATATCTCTGAAAATAAGGTCACAATTATTCTCCAGAAGAGGAGTAAATATTATAATGAAAAAGACTACTTTGAGACAGACTGATGTATGCATGTTCTTTGGAGCAGTGGTGTTTTCTGTTTTCTGCTTTTTAACTATTAATCTGTCAGCAGCACGGTGACAGCGGCTAGCGTTGTTGCTACACAGCTTGAGGGTAGGAAGTGTCGACCCCTCCCAGCTCTGAGTTTGTTCGTTTACCCTCAGGTACCACCAGTTAACGTTATTTAAACATGCAGAGGTATTTCAAGGCACTACCTCTGGGCAACTATAACTCAAAATTGTTCTAGAAGAACAGCTATGTGAACTGTAAAACTGCAAGGGCGTTAAATTCTGTTTGCACGTTAAAAATAGGAAGAAGCATCATTTCGAAGTTATGTGGACAGTTTACACAGTAAGAGGGACCAAAAACTAGTATTGTACTAGTATTGCACATTCTGTTCGTATTTCTGTCGAACCACAACATGTTAAAGTGACAAATGACAGGCCACTCACCTCAATACCTGTCAATCTGCCAGCAGAAGAGCAGCTATGGCTTGAATGGCCAACCGATGGGCATAGCTGAACGCTGCGTCTGACTGTGACCTGATTTAAAAGTTGTGCATAGTTTGGGCTGAAATAACAAACAATCCATACACAGTGATATTTTATGTACAGACCACTTTCAGGTTTTTTTTGCTAATTTCAAAGAACTAAAAAATTTTTCAGAAGGCTTTGAATCTACGCAGTACATATTTGGTGTTCTAAGAACTCCCAGTGAACAATTGCTTTGTATTATACCAAAGACCTATTACTACACAATCCATAATGAAATTTATAAAACTACAATTTCTCATTCGGAGAGCATACACCGTGGTAACATGCAAGTGTCTGGAAGACAGACTATTTAATTTGAGTTGAGATGCCGTCTAAGTTATTACTAATACAAAAACGTTTCTGTCAGAATTATACTGCCACATTCAGTGGTTTATTGGTAATATGACTCGAGTAAATTGTTTGCCTAATGGGAAAGGTAAGTGCTGTGGTTCATTCCTTCAAATGTCACAGCACTGCAATAGTCCAAGGTGGTACCTAGGTGCTCCCAGGACAGGCAAGAGATATAATCTCTCCATTTCACCTTTTTGACCTCAGTTAATTTAAGACATCAGGAATGAGAGATGAACAGAACACTGATCTAAAATAAACTGTAGCTTGAATGCTAGAGCTGAAATATTGTTCCACTGGAGATGAATCATCAAATATTGTAGTAATCTTTTTCAACAGACCGAAGACCATTTTGATTATCCTAAAATTAAGGCAACTGACATGGCATAAAAAATATCAGCATTTTTTATTTTTCAAAACGTTCTAATTTCATTATACATTAACCAATTATTACCAATTTAAACAAAATTATTGCTTTAGTGATTTGGTAAAACTCCAAGTTGCCACCACTGAGGGGCGCAATTTAGTCAAAAATTTTTCCCCCTGATATAGACGACATTCTGAAGGTACGATGGCCGTTACATTTTAATGTTCTGACAGGGCAAAGACAATTAATCAAAGAAAAAAACGTGCCTTGACTGTGCATATAAAATGTATAAATTCCAAAGGCATATTGCATTCACTACGTTATGAAGCGTGTGCTTTTCTAAATCAACTAACAAACATTACTACGGCATGCACCACAAAAATTATGCAGTGCGCTGACCCAGATTGCCGGTTGCTTTTTGAGTGCGCTCTCGAAACAAGACCACGAGCCCTGGGGTATGCCTCCAAAAGATTAACGCTACGGTTGTTACACTTATACGCTTTGCATTTTGTCATGTATAACGCCAGCTCGTCGCGAGTCTCCAATGTTAGCAAAATGTTCGGAGACTCGCGGGTGAAGGAGACCGAGGCAGTCACGGTGAGCTCCGCCCATACTCCATGTGCTTCGACCCTCCCCTGCTTGCCTCTTATCACACGCTCCGCACATTTGCATAAAATGTGTGTCAGTAGGACAGCGCTTTCCGCGGCTCACATGCAGAGCGCACATGCGGTGTATCTGTACCGAGGCATACCAGCGTCGAATCAGATCAGCTGACTGGCATTCACGCTGCGTCTCCTCCAATGAAAACGTGAGAAAAAATAAAAGAGGGAGAGAAGAAAAGAAGGGGGGAGTGCCTGCCGCGCAGAGTTAGTGTCGGAACGGGAGAGGAACCCCCTCGTGCAATAACAAAAACAACGGAAGTTTAAAGGACAAAAAAACGCTGGTCACATTTCACGGCCACCTGAAAACGTGGTTAGTGTGGGTGTACAGTATTGGTGGGTGTGTATGTTTTGCTTGACAGTTCTGGCAGGAAGATGCTAATGACTGTAAGCTGAATTCTGAGAATTTCTTAAAAGCACTCGTGTTCCGACTGTGGCATGTCACTTTTGGTCACAGCACACTTCAAAGAAGTCATGCCAGGCATCACTGGAGAGAAGGGAACGTAGGAAGAACATCGGCTGAATATCAGTTTTGTACATTATATATATATATATATATATATATATATATATGTTTTTTTTTTTAAAATATTGACTATATTTTTTTTTTATATCGGGTTGGTACAAACCCCACGCGCTCTGATCGGTTTATTTTCTAT
>JABJVR010002988.1:2022-16531 GCA_025773905.1 Chitala chitala | reverse complement strand
CACTCAGCATTAACACTGTAGGGCTGTGTAGTAGGGCGTACATTCAGCATTAACACTGTAGGGCTGTGTAGTAGGGCATACACTCAGCATTAACACTGTAGGGCTGTGTAGTAGGGCATACACTCAGCATTAACACTGTAGGGCTGTGTAGTAGGGCAAACTCTCAGGGACTTTTTTGTGTGCATCTGTTCATGTTTCGTCTTACGGACTGTGAAAATGACAACATTCTTAGCATTTTCTTTTTTGTAATTTTTTTTTGTCTGTAATTTTTTTGTTTTGTAAACATAAATGATGATAAATGTCACTTGCTTTGGTGTTCGGTTCCCTTCCAACTGCTGTTTAACTCAAGGTTGAAGTAGAAGACTTTGCAGCTTCTATCTTTTGTGGTGACACCAGCCATGTCAGGTCCACTCTCTGGAATTCTGCTTGAAGTAACTCAAAAAAAAATCCTCAAGGATTAGTAACCTACTTTCAAGGACAAGATGCTTTGAGGATAATGCTAAACAATACTAACCTAGTTTGGGTTTTGTCCTGAAAAGAGGCTGAAAAATAAGGCATTATCAATCTGAGTGCCTGTCAGTACCAAGCACAGGGTCATGAAACACAGGCCTCTGCCCTCATAAGATCCCACCTGCCCACCTTTAATGCCATGAAACCGCAGCGTTGCATGGGAAAAGTTTGTGTGTGTTTAACATCCTGTCACAAGTCAGATGTCAGCACATGACACAAAGTCACATGAAGCAATAACTGCAAGCTACGTGAACCACGTTTAAAAACACGTTATACGCTGTGAAACGCATCTGAAACATCAAAGGAAAAAACTGCGTAAATAAGCCAAACAAACATTGAGAGCTCATTGATCAGGCATTTAAAAAGTGAGAGCCATATTCACAAACACTCTGCTCACCTGAAGACCTGTTTCGGGGATTTTGAACAAGGTTTCAGCAAATAAAGGCTGAGACCTTGGAGCACAATGAAGCCTCTTAATGGGACGTTAGGCGTGCTCCATCCACAGCATGGTCAGCAGGGCTTCAGGCCTTGGAATAAGCAGGACGACCTCTCAGCCAGCCAGCGCTCATGTTCTCTCTCAGCACACTGCACATTTAATTACTCCCCGTCTGCTGTTCCTGATTTGGGTTTGTGTCGGTTCCATTAGCAAGAAAAACAGAAACACCGGCCTTGTCGTGTGTTTGTTCCAGCAGCGCTGGAGTACTTATACTGTTAGGACGTATGGCACTCTTATCAGTGCGACTTATTTAGAAAAAAGCCTTTGTTTCTTATCGGCTGTTTGCCGACTACCATGAGCTAAGTGTGAAAAACAGGCTGCACGAAAACATAAAAAAAAAAAAAAAATACTAAATTGTGCATTTTTAACAGTAGTGTATTAGTCAGAACCCTTGGAGTCCCACATTATTTATTTCATAAATAAATTCAGAAATAGATTTAAAAAAAACCTGCTCCTGTAAACAAGCATTTTTTTTCCTGGGTGATTACATGTTAAACATCACGTACTAATTCACAGAACGTTTCTTAATCACACAAATCATGCACAACTGTTTTACAACTGTGTGCGTTGCTTTTAGATGTTGGCTATTAGCCATAGACATTATGGTACGTTAGAATTATTTAAAGGAACTGGACACAAAACTGGATTGTTATTTACATATGTGGCGGCAGGGTTTGGGAGGGCCCTGTTTCCCCATCCTGCCCTGGATGAGGAAGATCTCCATGTCATTGTGGGGGTACGTGTTGAAAAGAAGCGTGGGGGAACCTCGGAGTGGACACTGAGCAAGAGGAGTGAAACTGCTGGCACGCAGCCAGGCATCCTGTAAATGCTGCGCTCTGGTGTAATTGCCGAAACACCTGTATTAAAAATCCATTTCAGGAAGCATCCCCAGGGGAAGTCCTGACTGCCCCCCCTCCATCTCCCCCATTCTTTATAGATGCTACGGTGAAAAGCACCTCCCTAGGGCTGTACCATTCTCCTCCTCAGAACTGGCAATATAATAAGGCAATATGAAACTCAGGATGACAATAATTGAGCCATATCTTTCCCACAAAACAACTTAATGTATTACCTCTTGTTTATTTTATTATCCACCTTTCTAAGAGGTATTACTTTAGAATACTCTAATTTACTGTTATCACATACAGTGCAATTTTTTTCTCCCTTCGGTAATATATCCACAACAACAAATGCCTTTTGCTTACAGACCCGGTATTATTGCAGAGCCTGCAGGACTAGCGGTCTAGCATCTATATCTCTCAACCCAGGTAGGCCATTTTCCCTAAAATTTGTGTAAAGAATTTTCATTATTATTGGCCAGGCTGATTGGTGACAGTGGCCACTGTGTGTGTGTGTGTGTGTGTGTGTGTGTGTAGAACATTTTCCCACTCTCACTGTCTTACTGTGGCTGAACAGAAAATATTTTTTTTGCTTTTCCTCAGTGGTTAGTGGTCAATAGTGTTGCTGTGATCGAGAGGCAGTAACGGCCCATAAATACCAAATATGATATTGCCCATTAACACCAAAGGAAATTCTCTCTCTTATTTACAGTGTTAATGCAAACAGACCCACATTGTAGACTGCCCTTTTAGCTCATTTCACTAACCTTTTGAATCAAAATAAAGGGGATGTTTTTTTTACTCCCTAGCTGTGTGGTCATGTTGTTATTAGACAGCTATTACCAAATATTTCACATTTCTGACATTCACAGCTAGGTGAGCAGTTTGCCTGTGAAGGACACCGAGGTGGGAGAACGTGAGTGAATTCATGCATGAGATCAGGAAGAGAGCAGGAGGTGGGAAGCTGTCCCAGCAGATGGTCTCCACAGCAGTGAGGCGGTGTGAGGAAGAGTGAGGTACACCTGTAACGGGTGGTGTGTGAAATAAAACATGCATGTTGTGTGGCTGGCGAAAGGACGAGTAACACGTCACCGTCTCCTGGTGTTTCAGACCCGCCAAGAAGACCTCGACCGTCGTTGTGCTGATATACTGTTTCTGCAGGTTTTAATGGTTATTGTTTCATATTCTGAGCGGCATAAACAATGAAAAATAAAATGCTACTGTCATTGGTGTTTCACCTCTACTCATGACACACTCTGGATCGTACAATAAATAAAAATGGATGGAGGGATGGATGGACAGACCGATGGATGTTTGCGTTTGCAGGGGCATTGTTCAACCTATGCCAGCAACCCACATCAGCAACAGAAAAATGTGACACCAAAGATGCAAACAGATGTCAAACAGAAATGACACCCAGAGACGTCACAGGGGAGTCACACGGAGATGTTAGGGAGTTTTTGCAGACAGCTGTCACACAGAGATGTCACAGAGAAGTGGTGAAAGATTTCTGTGTGAAACCAAAATTCTGAAAAAACGTTTTTTAAAATGCATTCACAGTCTGTTGCTTACAGCCGTCATAGCCTTTCAGGAGAACAGGTTGGGGTAAATACAGTTAGTTGGTCTAAATTCTGGAATTCTGGAGGTTGTAGATCCACTAACTTTTGCACCAGATGTCCCTGGGGTCCTTCACCATTACATCACCTGAGAACAGGTGGGTTTTCATGTTTACCTGCTGTCCCATTCACCACATATCTGTTAACCCTTTCACATCCTTGCTTTGGCTAAAATAAGGTGGACCATGCAGTTCTGCCACAGTTGGAAACTCCATGAGATCTTGTCAAGTGTCACCCCAGATCCACTGTATCCTGGAAGACACTAAAAAATATAAATAAGCAATAAATTATATCTGAGTCATTGATTTGAGTGTTTACTCTGCAGCATAGAAGGGAATTATCTCATTATAGCACAAGTGTGTTCTTCAGGTTCCACACACCTGTACACGTATATTTTTGGTTGTGTTTTAGGTCAGATTTTTCTTTTTCTGAACTAATTTATTCCAAGATAATGCAGTGTTTGCTTTACCCTTTCCAACACAGTCCCATTCTGCACACAAATCCTACTCCGATTGTACAGTTGGTGTTCTGTGCTCTGTTGTTCCACGTGCCGTTGAACCGGCTTGCAGAAACCTACACGTTTAAAGAGAGGATAAGTTATATCACACAATGACTTGGCCCTGCTGAGACTGGAACAGTGAGGTTTTATTTATTTATTTGCTGTTGTTTTTTAATATTTTATACAGTAGCACACTAAAGACTTATATAACATTCTGTGAAACTGAACACTGAAGGCTGAGGGCTGAAACTGACAGCATCATTCCTTACAGCTGCTGCGTCTATGAGGTTGACCTTTATTACATGCGAGATGTGGTCCATAACAAGCCTGGCCTATCAGAAAGGAAAACAGATCAGCATTCTTTCACCTGATTGGCTTGGAAGGGAACATTCACCTAAAAAAAGACACCTTTGTGTAACTTTGGCAGACAGGCCTACTTGCCCCAGCACATGAATATTAATACATTAAAGCATGTGTGCTTTAAAAGGGGGTTAGGATCTCAGCAAAGTTGAAAGGGGGAGATAAAAAGGCATTTGGCTTCCTTTCAAATATTTTATTTGTCATGCTTGTCCTATTTAAAGGCCTTTAGAACAAAACTCACTGATATATTTTGGACCTAATTAGTACATTTTCTTTAGGATAAGGGGATATTTTAGTATGTACAAAGTGCATAATTAATAGGCAGAGAAAGTTAAATGTCTTCTGGGTGTAAAGCATTAATTGCCTTCGCAAATTAAAATATCCGCCCAGCCACCTCTCTGCTCCCTGTGAAAACCATAATTCACGACTGGGTAGAATATATGGTGTACAATGTGGAAAAATGAAGTGACGAATATCCACTTTTTTCTCAAAAAAAAGAGCATAACTACAGGTCTGCCTCCTCTCCAATGCCATACTGGACATTTTTTAACGGTGACCAAAAAAAGATGCAGAGGACGAAGGGGTTGGCAGGAAGACAGAGAGAGAGAGAAAGAGAGAGAGAGAGAAGGAGGGAGAGAGGTGTGGTTTGAATGGCAGTGAAAGGAAGGACACAATCAAATGTTTTAAAGTGGTCGTGTCAAGCTTGTAAACAAGCCCGGGTGTCAGAAGATGGACGTCAGGGGGTGTAGGTGTGGGAGATATCTGCACAAACACCAAGCTGACCTTTCAACCCCTCCCCGATACACATCTCCTCCTTTCTTTTCCTCACTTGACAGGAATGAAAATGAGAAGACCAAGTGCTGGCGTCCGTGTTGGACGTCTGGCTTTCTCGCTGTGACCAGCTTGTGTCTGCAGTGTAATTTGACTCTGTTCCATTGCCTAGTTTGGAGTCGGCTCAGAGTCCTTTCTAGGTGCAGCGCTTGTGCTCTTGAGTTGTGTTGGTGTTTACACTGGAGTGTCTTCCTTTGCTTCATGACCGAGTCGAGCAGGGCCGTACTGATTACCCTGTGACATGTTTTATGGGAATACTATAGGGCATAAGATGACATTGTGATTAACACCCTCTCGTATGATTGAGATGAAAAAGCAGGTTTGAATAAAAGCATCTGGTGAGCAATAAAGCAGCATGTCATAACGACCCTCAGCAACTCTGGACAGGAACTTAATTAAATGTAAATAGTTTAATGGTGAGAAGATAGTTTTTGCTTTCGTTACATGTTGTATTAAATTAAAGAAAGAAAGAAGAAAGCACAAACACGCACGAACACATATGCACGCGTGCACGCACACACACACACACACACACGCAGAAACATCCCGTCTATGATGCAGATGTGTTTTCTAGGCCAAACAGTAAAACTGGCTCAGTGTGTGATTTTTATACAAAGCTGGCTAGCTGGAAAACACATTTCATGCACATATCAAACTGAGCACTGAGGGAAAATGTGCAAATAAGATAAATCAGATCTCAGCAATTATAGTCAGAGAACATAAAAAGAAAAGCTGAGATTTGTACTTTTAAGAAGGCAACATGTCAGGATTTTACAACTGAATCTATCACTGCTTCACTTATAAGTATGATAATTATTTAACTGCCCTCCTAACACACACAGTTATTAAATCTGACTTGTGTTGCCAGCGGCAGTTAGTGCCACTTTGGGGACTCCAACCTACAACCCTCTGGTAGAAGTCAATGTCCTTTTTTCAGTGAACGCAACAGTGAGATATGTGAGAGTGAGGGATAATTTAAGACTGTTCAATTTGCGTTTCTCCAAAATGCCAACTGGAGGCAAGCATTTTTGGCCTTTCTAGAATATTCAGCTACCTGAATGTTTTGTCCTATTGAGTTAAGTACAGATCAGCTGATCAATCAAAAGGTTGGGCTGGGTGTGCTGTATCCCAGGTCACATGATGTGCCCTGATTTAACCCACCTCCCGTGTGTATGCATATGAACACGCGTGTTTGACTTTGGGAAAGGTTCACAGTACAAGGGCCCACCTCTCTGCAATGCATTTCTGCTCTGTACAAAAGCTGCTAACAGCTGTCTGCTTCCCCTACGTGTTCTGTGGCCATGGGGTCATCGGCCCAAGCGACAGAGATATCTCAGGATGTCAGGGCTGGGGCTGAGTGTTAATAAGGTGTTAACGAGATGTTGGGGCCTCAAGCTTTTCAGCTGAAGGAGGTGTGAGCTTGAAGGCGTTCACCATTTCACCAGCCAACCTGTGCCACCTTTCTGCATCACCGACAGCAAACACCATGTGCTCTGATGCCAGGCTGACCACCTGTCCCACTGAGCACACAGCAGTCTGGTACACTGTATTTCTCACATAGGTATTTCTCATAAAGATAACCCCTCAGTTAAATTCCCCCTGCTCACACACTCTTTTTCCCAAAATTTTCAGATTTTACTCACACTAAAATTGTACATGTTACACAGTATTTTAATGTTCAAGGGCATTAATGTGTTTTGTCCTGTTTTAATTAACCTATTGCCACATACCAAGAATTTGAAAAGCAGAGAGCTGGAGAAAGGAGATGATGTGGGTGTTGGACAATGGAATTTAATATTTTCAGACAAGTTTAATGTACAGCGATGATACAGGCATTAAGAGGGCTGATATGTGCTTCATTCAGTTTGAACTGCACTCATTACCACCTTTTAGGAGAAAAATGGCACAACAATGTCCAACTCTGACACTGGATTATGATCCTGTAAGAAAATTGACTGCCAACAGCATGATATAACACAGTTTTCAATGTCACCTGGCGAAAGCAAGGCAGCCTCTTTTAGAAACAGTAGCAATGTAGCAGTTTAATACATTACTTAATTCTACAGCTCTGACTACATTCACACTATATGAACCTAATGTGTCTGAAGGCAGGAAGGTCATCTAGCATGTCTACAGGACGATTAAACCTCCCATTCAAACGCAACAGATATTATTTCAAAGCAGAAAAGGATGATAAGAGACATTCACACTAATAAGCTCACATGGATGACATACATGTGCTTTTGTGTGTAAAGAGCTCATTTTGTATGGACACAACTATGCAGTTTTCACAGTCCACAGTCATCGCTGTATCACGTGACTTGTCACATGGTGGGGAAGACTGGCAGCTCAAGTGTGTGTGTGTATGTGTGTGTGTGTGTGTGTGTGTGTGTGTGTGTGTGTGTGGGTGCATGCACATATGATCTTTATCCTCCAACAAGGGTTGTGAGCTGTAACTCAGATGCTTTTTTTTTTAATCCTTGGTAAATTAAAGTTAGTTGCACTGTGCTACACTGTTGCAAATTACAAATAGAGGCAGAAAGAGCACAAGGCTAATGCCAGCAAAAATCCTTGTAAATCCTCTCTGTGCTCTGTTGTTACCTCATTATAAAAAATTCAAATGCTCATGTACAGAGGACTGCTTGTGACCTTTGGCTTTGGCACATGTGAGAGGTCACGAGAACTCCATCATTTAAAAAAAAAATGCAAAGACCAATTTCCATAGAGTAGCCTTTATGTTAGTTAAATAAAACTCCATAAAGGTTCCAGAACAATATATCATGAACACATGGGTCACAGGTATGAAATCATAAAATATAAAAGTGAGGTGAAGAAATATAATTAAATGTCATTTTTTTAGAAATTACCTTTTTTAACCTGAATTTTGAACTGTATTCTACTGAGAGGAAGCCTCAGGATGTGGAGAAGGTAAATGAAATTAACACAGTCTGGGCCCCTCATTATAACATCAGACAACGCCTTCATCACCTGGAGACACGGCACACGTGTGTAACATGCAAAGCCCATGCGTGTTGGCTCAGCTGCAGGCTCTCGGTGCTGATTTACGCGTGCTGCGTCGACGAAGGACTGTTTTTGTGCGCGGCCATCCGTCAATGCCACACAGAAACCAAGCTGGCGAGGAACCTTTTTTAACATTTTTTTGTCCCAAATAAAGCCCTTTCAACACCCCTAGCTCACAGAGCCAGGCGTAAAGAGGCTGAACAGGAAAAGCTGCTTTGAGAAGCTTCTTTAGAAGGTCAAATACTCCCATAAGGACAAACAAAGGGACTGCTAGAATTGACCCCTGCCAGCCTACAAGCTAATTAATCTCTCAGTACTTATTTTTAAACGGAGCACGTGAGCAATGTTTTCTGTCTGAATCAATCATGATTTTCAACAGGATTCAAAACAATGTTACAAATGAGTGAGACAATGTACTTCAGTGTTCCCCGAAATAAGATAAAGCATCAGAGCCCAGAAACACACAATATTATCAACTGTCCCTGTAGGTGTATTTAAATCAGGGCTGGGAGTTTGTTGTATTAACTACTGCGATTAATGCAATGTATATATATATATATATATATATTTTTTTTTTTTTTTTTGGTGATTATTTAGTTTGATCATACAAATAAAATTATTCATTCACATTTTGCTGGTGCTATGGGGCGGTTGATTTTTTGGCAAGGGTCCTCTGAAATTCAGCATTTTACATTAATGTGCCAATTGGTGCAGTTTAATTTTCAATGCCCTGACACATGCACAATTGGGGAAAATAATGCAGTGACCATTAGACATCTTCAAAAGAAAACACTGTGGTTATGAAGTGAAAACGATCCATTATGATATTGGTAATGCTAAGTTATTATAAACAGAGCACTTTGGCAAACGGGATGTGGCAGTAAGGTCAAAAGTTCAGCGTATGATACTGTTGGCTGAATCAGATAACCTGGTTTGCTTTCTGTTACGTTACATTACTCCATTTTACCAAAGGTCATCGGTTATGGGCCCAAGCTTACATTCAGAGCATCACCCATTTGAAAAAGCATCGCTGAGCTCCAGCAGCCTGAACAAATGTATTTCTCTCAACAACTGGTTAAATAAACAATGTTGGCAACTTGTCTGAGTTGACAAGAAAGACAGGGTCAGTTTGGTTTGCCTTAGTTCTATGTTTGTTTATTAATTGTTTCAAGCTTCTAAGTAATTATCTGTTACAAGTTCATGCATTTGTGTCATATAAAGTTTAAGATTAAAACAAAGATTAACTGAGGTTAATTCTTTAAATCAAAAGATTAATTGTGATTAAAACTTTTAATCATTGTCCCATCCCCAATTTATTTAGAGTTGAACTTTCACGTATTGTTTCAGAAGTGTTTTGAACATTATTTCGTGTTTTAAATGCAAAAAAGCTACTGTGGCTAGATGGTGAGATTTTTCCTTTCCTGGTTGTCTTACACATTTATTTTTCACCTTAGAATTAATCACTGCTATCCTCGTTATGGTATTCTTAAGTTTTTAAATTTTTATGAAATTGTAATGTTTTTTGCTAAAGTTTTCAGTGGCTATTTTGGGATGGGGGAAATATAAAATAAATGGAAGTGAATTGGTTTGATTGGAGAGATGTTTCAGGCAGTGCCCAGGGAAAAAAGAGACTAAATGGACTTCTACAGGCATGGAAGAGGGAGAACGATTGCAAAGCTGCAATTTAATGAGCGAGCGACACCTCTGTTCGTGTTCTTCGAGTAAGAATGGCAGGTTTCTGCCTGTGGTTCTGGAATAATAAGATGGGCTGTCTGTGGTTTTAGAACAAAGGACAGTATGAGAGCAGTAAGAGGGCTGATATTCATAGCACTGGAGTTAATGGTTCAGCCTGCTGTCTGTGGTCTTGAAAGGGGTACATTGGGTTGCTGTCCATGGTGCTGAAAAGAGTATGATGGGACTCTGTGTCCAGAAAGGGTTATTCTGCTGTGCTGTCCATGGTCCTGAAATGAGCTAGGCGTGGTGCTGTCTTTGCTTTTGAACCAAGCTGGGATGCTGACTGTGGTTTTGAAATGCGCAATGTGAAATACTGTCTGTAAAACTGAAATGAGGTTAGGTGCTGTTTATGGTTCTGCAATGAGTAAGCAGGGATGCTGTCTGTGATTCTGAAATGAGTAACGTAAGGTGTTGTCTGTGGTCCTGAAATTAGCAGTGTGAGGTGATATTCTTTGTCCTGAAATGACCAAGGCACGATGCCCCAAATGTGCTAGGTGAGGTACTATCTGCTGTTTTGAAACAATCAAGATGAAATGTTGTCTGTGGTTCTCAAAGAAATAAGACAAGATGTAGTCAGTGGTTCTTAAAAGAACAAGTGGGAGTGTTGACTATGGTTTTGGAGTGGCTGCTCTTTGTAGTTCGGAAAGGAGCAAGTTGGGCATAGTTTTGGAGTGAGCAATATGGACCTTGGGATCACGGGAGACGGGCTGTGGTTCTGGTCAGAGGGAGACGGGTCACTTGTCCTGCAGTGAGTAAGGTTTCTGTTCACTGTGCTATAATGGCTGCAGCTCTGTTCTTGTCCTTTTCCTTAGAAATTAAATGAATCCTTGTGATTTCTCTTCACTACCTGAACACCACTGTAGTCACAATACTGCAGTTCAGGCAAGTTTTTATCTGTTAATATCCACCACTTCCACCTTTCTTACTAGGACAACTTTATTACAATTCTTGTTTCACTCCTCTGCCTCACGTGGTCCACTGAAATCTTGTAACACAGGAGAGATGGAATGGAGGTATATTAAAGCAGCATAAGCAAACATACTGGGACATAATATATTTGGTAATATAAACATTCTGACTATGTTTCCAGCTCTGCAAAAGACATTTTATGCCTAAAATGATGGGAAGACATTGCTCCTTTTTCTTTGCAATGATGGATTTATAGTCAATGACAAAGTTAAGAACATGAGTTTTATCACAATCTGATGTGTACTTATTTTTAGCCATTAGAAAGTTACAACTTACTGGCAGGTCACAGAGAGCATGGTAGTGTGTGAAAACACAGCACAGGTACACACTGACAGAGCAGCTATTCCAAAGTCCCCTTTTCTTGGTTAAAATGGCACATTAAAATCATTTAGCAGCTCATTGCTCAAACAGCAGCAGCATTTCTACAGAAGAAAAAACTGTAATTATCGTTTTCCCTCTGCTCTTAATTTCAAGTTGTCACAGCGTGCTAAAGGCACTGATATCAG
Organism: Chitala chitala; assembly: GCA_025773905.1. Taxonomy (NCBI): domain Eukaryota; kingdom Metazoa; phylum Chordata; class Actinopteri; order Osteoglossiformes; family Notopteridae; genus Chitala; species Chitala chitala. Next base: position 5,150 of record JABJVR010002988.1, on the reverse strand, counting down.
TGTGAGATTTAAATAATGAGTGAGCTCTTTGTTGTACATTACAGAACATCAGTTTCCAACAGATGACTAAGGACATATTTAACAAAGCGAATATCCTATACATCACCAGCCATAATTGCACCACAAAAAGCAAGGAAAAAAGAAGACTTCACATCTAGTGAAGTTACGAAATTTCTATTCATATAAAAAACACTCCTACATCATCATCTCATCTCCACCTTTGGCCCCCTCAGGGGCATAGGCTGGCCACAAAAGCTCTGTAACAGACATTTCGGTGGACCAGCCATTCCAACTGTCCCCCAGTGTGGCCTGACCTCTTCCAAAACAAGATTGTGGCACCACAACTTTCTAGAACATTCCTCTGTGGGTTCCCGGTAAGGGCTTGCTTTACGGTAATGGAATGGGCTTGAGGAGGGTGTGTCTGATCATCTCCACCATCACTGTTGGATCTCTTCATCCACAAGCTGTTGGCCCATTCTCTGCCATGGCTCATGTTTATTGAATTGTGTCTGGTCAGTGAATCCAGAGGATCCACCTAAGGCAGCCTCTCGATGGTATTGTACAAGTTCCTCATGTTCCTTTGGGACCTCTTTCTTCCACATCTGTTGCTAGCAGCTCCATCTAGTCTCTCATTTGTCTACCTTGATGTGTGGTTTCCTCATGTACCATCTGCGTGGGATGCCTTGTTAGAGCTGCTTACTCCTTGTGTTCCCCCTTGGATGAAGCTTCGCCCGATTGACACCAAAAGCCATTGAGAGTTTCTTTGAAAACCAGGAGCAAAGGATGACTAAATTGTAGTGCTACACTAAAGTTTCAATAAGTACCTGTTTATTCAGTTGTGTTAGCATGCCCAGGAGGGGCTGGGCAGCCAATCAGCCTTGGGCCCCCAGAGGTTTTTTTCTCCACACTGTGGAGTTTTTGTTTCCTCTCCTCCTCTGTTGTCCAGCTTCATTTGTATTTATTCCTGCTGCTTATTCTTTAGCATCTGCATTTTCTTCTGTAAAGCGCTTTAGGCATAATGTTGTAAAAGGCGCTATATAAAAATAAATTGAATTGAATAATTTAAAACTGTGACATTAGTTGTGTAATAATTTAAACACGAAGTCTTCAACAATTATGTGATTAAATGCAAACAAAGACTGCCAAAATCAACCAGTGAATTACAAAGTTGGCAATACAACAGTTAATCGACTAATAGAGATATTATACATATTTTAATATGCAGGTACTGTGTTACAGATAAACTATGGAAAAATTATCCAACATTTTTATGACACTTTTTTGGTAATTATGGCATATCTAATAGTCTAAATGCATCTCTTGGGATGACAATATTCATTATAATAAATTGCATTTATTATATTTTCCCAGACACTTGGTGTCATCACTCATCATTAAGGCCCTGTGCTGGATTCAATATTAAACCAGCTCCATTCGCTCAATGTAATTGCAGCAATGTTTCAGCGAGGGCTCGATGGCGAGTCTTGAGCCAAGTGAAGTGTCACAGGAAGCCTGAAGGCATTTCAGATCCCAGCATCCCGCTCTGCACTGTCCAGGCCTCGTTGGAGCTGCCACTTGCCTTCTATGGAATGACAGTGATTTAAAAAAAAAAAAAAGATTTGCGCTCAAAATGTTCTTCGTTGCTGGCATATGCCTTGAAAATAACAGTGCCATTCAGTGCTCGATAAAATTCAAGGCTGTACATGCTAAAAATAAAAATCAATAAAAACATATTCAGCCTACAAGGAAAAAAATGTGGATGACCCTCATCTTCTGCTGGCACTAAAGCAAACGGTTTTAAACCTCAAGGCATTTCTTTTATAAATTATTATATTATTAATCTCCTTATCACAACAGTTTGTGCACGAAGGATTCATTACAATAAGAGATTTAAAGGTTTGAAAATGATTGAAGCATTTGTGATATTAGAAGGTCAAACAGTTGCACCATCCATGAGATCTGAAATGCCAGCGTGGGCAGCTACTCCACCTGTGGTCATTTAACGTCGAGCCGATACCTATTATTTTAGGCAAAGGGTGACTTAAAATAAGGTGGGAGGGGGCCAGACAGTTTTCTTTCAGGAGACAGACTGAAATGCCTTCTGTTCCTGAAAACAAAGGAAAGACAGCAAGTTATTTACATTTCCAGGCTACAGCCGCGCCTCTCCGAGATGGCGTGTCAGCCACCCCATCATCTGACCAGTCTCTTGGCGACAAGCTGCCAGCAGAATGTCTTGCGTATCTGCAGTGACTGTCACATGCTTGATACCCTGATAAGACTGTGAAGTTACCCTGTTAGGTACCGGCAGATGATGGCAGATATGAAAGCACTCGCATGGGATACAACGATTGTCTCTGTGCCCTTAACAGCCGTTACATTATCTCAAAATAAATGCTTTAAATGATGTTGAGTCATTACAGTGAATGTTCCCATGAAATGCTTTTGTGCTATATTGTTGTTGAGCTGTGTTGTAATACGACCTGCCGAACACCCTTAATTCTGGTCCCGTCAGCAGCAACCCCTTCTGCTAGTCATTCATTTCACTACTCTCGGATTTTCCATGAGTAGTCAGTAATGCAATATTTAGAGTCAATCAAAAAGACTGGATTACTTCATTAATTAAAGTAAATAGTTTTATAATTCCACTAGCTGCAATGGGTATTTATGTAAAGGTCATAACGAACGTGTCTCGTGAGTTGCCAGAATTTCATTGATTTAAGAATTGCATTAAGAACCTTCAATCTGTCTCAACCATATTGAGGATATTTTTTGTCAGTTTGCATCAGGACAAACACGAGTTCCACCTACTGTAGTGAATAAATTACCTTCTTCCTTTAATAAACCATATGGGGGCTTTAATCACAGTTTTCTTTCACAAAAACACGTATGGAACAGGACCTTGAGATAAACCTGCGAGGAACAGAAACCTGAGATGTCTTATAAACACATGAGGAAGAGGACTGAAATGTGTTATAAACACGTGAGGAACAGGACTGAAATGTGTTATAAACACGTGATGAACAGGACTGAAATGTGTTATAAACACGTGAGGAACAGGACTGAAATGTGTTATAAACACGTGAGGAACAGGACTGAAATGTGTTATAAACACGTGAGGAACAGGACTG
>JABJVR010002987.1:0-16531 GCA_025773905.1 Chitala chitala | reverse complement strand
TTTTTAATCACAAAACTTTTGATGTACTTTTAACTTTTTTTTATTTTTTGCCCCCCCCCCCCCCAAAAAAAAATAAATAAATAAATTGACGCCGTTTTACCGTTTTAACATTTTCAGAGTTTAACAGCTGACAGCATCCATTTCCTCGTTTCAAACTGAAAAGTATGATGTGGAAGGCAGCAGGCGGTTCAGATATGTAACAACAGCTGCTTTAGAAGATGGGGCCAAATATAGGGATGACAGGCTGGCCGACATAGATCAAACATTTCTTAATTTTTCCATTAACTGCATTGGTTTGAAATAAACTTGGCACAATATACTTTAGTATGTTGCAGATTCGAATAACAATGGAGAGAAGGTGCTGTGCATTCCTTATCTCTTGAGTGGTGAAATAGCATTCATTGTCTCATTGTCAATCCACTTTTCCTGCACTATATATGGAAGTGAAATTACTCTGTTTATGTAGTTTTAAAAATGAGTGTGACTGTTATACTACATGCTGTTTAATCAGGTCATCCTACAGGCCTTGTAGTGGCACGGCATGATCAAAAAAGGCCGAAAACAAAATGAAAATTAGCACTCAGGTGTTTTAATGTACTTCATTTGTCTCTTTTCAACCCTCCAGCTTTTCTGTGATCTTTTAAATTCTTTTAGGGGTGAATCCAACCACATTTTTTTACGGCTATTTGTTTTGTCCAGACGATTTTCTCCCAAAATGGAAGGGAAAATGTAAAATTAAAATAAGAACAGAACCATTACTACAAGTTAGCAAATAATATAAATTTTGTCTCATTCTTCTAGATATAAACAGCCTTGCTGAGTGAAATAGTTTTGTGCATTGCAATGTTAATACCACAGTAAAATTGACATACTTTTTAACAAGGAAGGGTTCGGGACAAGGGTGTTATGCAAAGCAAGAGTTCAAGCATATGTATGTAGGACACAGTAGTGCGTTACTTTGGCTAGGTACAGTTGGTTGCAATCCATTAGCTGTTGCCAAACATTCCATCTGATTCAAGTTTCAGCTTTGAACACGGCCGTGCACTTCAAAGAAACCTCGTGTGGACTGTGTCAACGCTGCCAGCTACCAGTCGTAGTTCACATTTTGAGCAGTCAGCTGCGTTGTAAAGGAATAAAGAAACAGGCGATCAAAATATCATGCATTAGATGAAACTTGGATTATGACAAAGGAATCACCAGCAATATTGAGTCAACTTGTGAAATGGAAGCAGTGTACTTTTGTAAACACGCTGTAATGCATTCCTTTTAAGTTTTTTTTTTTTTTTTTAGCAGAATAGATTATTCAGTTATTGCAAAATGATAAATATGATAAATATATTTTGTGTCGTTTCTTACTTCATAAAGCTGGAACATGACTCCATCATGTCCCCACGTTACAGAAGAGTCTCAAAGCTGGAACATGACTCCATGATGTCCCCACGTTACAGAAGAGTCTCAAAACTGGAATGTGACTCCATGATGTCCCCATTTTACAGGAGAGTCTTGAAACTGGAATATGACTCCATGATGTCCCCATGTTACAGGAGAGTCTCTGCACATGTACTGATATTAATGGCCAACAAACTGTCAGGCATATGTCCTGAGTTGAGCTGCAAGCTCTCCCTGCACCAGATGATAGAAGGCCTCCCTCATGGTGAGCCGACTATGGACAGACGCTTCCTCTGTATGATTCATTCTAGCATGAGGTACTGGCAAGAGGGTCACGGTTCAGCTTACACTCATCAAAGCTCATAATGCCATTTTCCTCTTTGAGAGCTCTTTCTGAAAGTCCCTTCCCTCACTGCAGAATAAAGCAGGTCTTCCAGATTTCACACATCATGCTTGGACGTAAAGTGATACAGTAATGTCATAAAAAAAGGAAATGTAAGACTTTAGGCATACAGAATCTGGAAAAGGAATACGTGTAACAGATTTTTGCTAACTGCACAGCAACAAGTTGTGCAAAATGTGAATTATTTATACAGTGACATAACAGTTGAAGGAGTATAAAGTAATGAGGCAAAACACAAATTGTATATGCAATGTTTTATTGTTTTTTATTATTGTAAATAACCTTTATCACAACAGATTTTTAAAGGTCCTTTTAAAGTTTGATTAATTCCTCCTTGTATGTGGTGCTGGTCCCTGGCTGTGTTACTCTTTGGTTAAACAGATGCACACCTTTCTGTACATAAGGGTGAGATTGCAAGTACACAGAATTCAGTACAAAGTTACTGTGCCCACAGTGGGTGTGTAGTCAAGTGCCACTGGATTACAACAAGATTTTTCTTATATATTACAAAGTTTTGTTTCATCATGTGTTATTTTGTGGCTTGTTTATTTTAACTTTTAGATCTGAATAAATGTAATTGTTAAAATGTTTAATCTTGATCCTGACCAAGTTAAAATTCAGTTTAGCCCTTAGTGTTAATAATATGTTTGGTAAGGTGTCTAAATAAGTAATTCACCTGAATTGCACTAAAATAAATCAAACAAATTTTGCCAGTTGTGAAAATTAAGGTATTTCATTCATTAGACAGATGTCACATTTACTTTTTCTCAGTTCACTGTCACGTAGTATTTACAGTACAAAATATTAATAGACTAAAAGGTGTGTTATCACAAATTCAGACTATTGATGTGTTTATACTTGTTGTTCTGTTGTGTTTTCTATATCTTATTTTATATGCTAAAATCAATTTTGTTTGTAAAAAAAAATTCATACATAAAAAATCAAGAGATAAGCCAACATTGTATGTTTAAAACCAACAGATTTTATAGTAGTAATCCATGTGGATATTCTTTTCAGGTCTTCACACAGAGACTGGCTAACTTGTCAAGTAAATTATAATTTTTTTCTTTTTTCGGATGATATGTAATGGCTAATCCATTTTAGTGAAAATTTCATTGTCTTTTGGTTTAAAATTTCATAGTTACTGTACAAGTAGTGGTTGTCATGGTAACAGTGCACACTGCAACGTGTAATGTAATATTTGGAATATTACACCAAAAGCAGCTTACTGAATCAGATGATACAGAAAACAATGTCTGTGGCTATTAAATCGATTTAAAACTTTAAATACAAACTGATTTAAATAATATGTCTTGATGCAGGCTCATTTAACTATTTGTTTTAACTACTGTTTTTCCCCACTTTATCTGTCTACTCAACTTTTACACATTTGCTGTTTTATTATTTTGGATGCTGATAGAGTCTTGACCAGACATTTCTTTGATTTCTATTAAGAGTCTGATTTACTTTTTTCAGTAAGTACATAACTGGGACTACCATACATTCATAGTTTTTGAGGTAAAAATAACAATAAAGAACAGGTCATTTTGTCATCAAGCGTACAGATTTTGAATACATCGAAGTATCTGTGAAGGAAAATTTACAAATACCCAAATCTTATTTTATGCAGTTTATCCCATGTGAACATGTAAAATACCTAACGCTTTTATCAGTCAATTGATAAAATTAAATATTTCAGCATGTATCTCTTTCTCACTCTTTCCCTTTTCCCAAATGATCAGCTAAACAGAATAGCAGAATTTTTCCAGGTGACAGAAGATAAGTGTCTGTACTTAGCTCCTCTGAATTGACATGATGCTCCCTCTGTGAAATAGCCTCTGTGTGCAGCCCTGCCTTTTCTCATTGGACCAGCTAACAAAAAGGCTTAATCCTTATTATCCTTAGACCACTCCAATCAGATTATGTTCTCTCCAAGAAAATTATGAGCAGCACTTGCCATCTGGGCTTGAGCAGAAGAGGCTGCCACACTCGGTTCCTCACGGCACCATTTACAGACAAATACCCATCACACCTGGGTTTTACCTTAAACACTGTGCGTTGTCAGAACCGTGGACTCACTGAAACGTGACTACATCCAAACACACAGATATGCAAATTCTCTTTCAGATTCCACAGCAATAATTTTAATTAATATTGACTGTTGTTTCAGCAGCACACAAAAGTGTATTTTTTGTTAATTTGCTGTATTTACTCATATTTCTGGACTGTATTGCATTGGAGTGATGTCTTTGTCATCTAAACACTGAATGGTTTCTAGGGCCTCGTTCACTTGATGGTTACATGCTGATTAACTGTGAACACAGATTAAGCAAATTGGACCTGATGCCCTTTGTCCCAAAAATAGCCCTGTAGGCAGGTTGGACTGGTTTCCAGTGCCAGTGAATTGACAGACAGCTATGAGGATGTACTGTTGTTGAAACAAGTGGAAATAAAAGATGATTTTAGGTAAGTGATTAGACTTTTAAACATACAAAAAAGAAAAAAAAGACTATTGCACATAACCTTGATTTTCATTTATGTATAGGCATATTTGCTTGTGAGGATTTGTGTAAACTAATTTATTCAGTGATAACTGATTTTGAAATAATTTCTCTGATGTAATGAACAGCTTTGTTTTAATAAAATCATTTCCACACTGCTTACCAAAGTCAGCAAAGTACAGATGTCAGTGTCATATTATTGTTAAATTTGCTGTGGAAACTGTTTATAGATTTGATGGCAGGAACTTCAAGAAAACAGTTGAAAGAGTCATTTAAATATTACTTTTAAATATTACTTAGATCTGTGTGTCTGTGTCTGTATTCCATGTAAACCATTCACCATTTCAGGATCATACAGTACATGAATGAGCAAATATACTACATGATGTAATAGTGAACTGATGCATACAAATAGCCACTGTTCCGTTATTTAATCCTTATTTATGTTAGTTTATGATAGAGAAAGTCTTATTATACAACAATAATATCAAAGACCTTTGTACAAGTCTAATTAAACCACAGAATATGTTAGGGTTTGGCTTCCAATCCTTTGTCCAACAAACATTCAGTTTCAAAAAGACTGGAATAGATGCCTGTAAAGAATGAGAACTTGGAATCTAGTAGCTATTGTTTCATGGTGATCTGTCAGCAAACAAATGAATGCTTGTTTCTGAATGTTTCTTTGGGTTTCTTGGTGATAAATACTGGAGTTTATGGCAGAAAATATAATGTGTCTAAGCATGAATAATTAAAAAAGCAATATGAAGTTTTGAAATATTTTTCAAAGGTAGGAAAAGGCAGTTATATAGAAACTTGTGTTTCATTTATGCATTTTATGGTTTATCATTACAGTGCATTTATTCAAAGATAAAGTAAAGTTAAAACTGCAGAAAATGTTTACTTTAAAACAGGGGTGTCGAAGCACTGCCCTGGAGGGCTGCAGTGGGTGCAGGTTTTTCTTCAAACCAATTTATTCATTTTAATTTAACAATTACCTTAATTAATTATCAGTTACTGTGCATCCTTGCATCTCTTCAGTCTTTCTAATAGTTTCTGTCTGTCTGCACTTATTTGTCTTAAAGTATTTGAGAGAAAGAAATAATTATACAGTGAGACACTTGTGCTTTAAGACCTATAACAAACATATAAATCACACATTACAATGTTGCTCTAACTGCAGAATCTGGGCAGAAAATGTCAGAATAGTTTAGCATTTTGTTTAATTCAAACCAGTAGTTATTAATTGTATTCAATTTGTAATAATTGATGAACTGCAGAAGCAGGTGCCAACGACAAAGAATGCTTAATCAGGAGCAGTAACTTAGGTGATCATCCATCCATCCATCCAGTATCTTAACCGCTTATTCCTGGTGAGGGTCACGAGGAAACCTGGAGCCCATCCCAGAGCACATAGAGCGCAGGGCAGGGGACACCCAGGCCGGGCGCCAACCCACCACAGGGCACACACACACACTATGGGCAATTTGGATACACCAATCAACCTAACCTGCGTGTCTTTGGACTGTGGGAGGAAACCGGAGCACCCGGAGAAAACCCACCAAGCACAGGGAGAACATGCAAACTCCACTTAGGTGATCATGAACAAGAGAATGAAAGATTTACCATAACAAAAAAAAGATAAGAAGCAACATCAATAAGTCTTTGTCATGCCTTTAAAATTCTTTTAAAAAATTAATTATGCTTGTTAGAATTTCTGGACTGACACAATAATTATATAAACAAAGTCAATAATGTTTATTTGACATTAAGAATCAATGAACAACAGAAATTGGCTGAAACAAAAACTTGCATCCATTGCAGCCCTCCAGGACTGTGCTTTCACACTTCTGCTTTAAAGGCTGAGTCTGAAATTATAAAGAACATTCCCCAGGAAAACAAAAAATAAAGCAGTGCAAATTTTCTAATAATATCCTTTTATGTTGAATCACAAAAACTCCACTGTGAATCTACTTACAAGGGATATTTTTTAGTGAAAGACTTGTGTGTGTTCTTAAATCCTAGCTGTCCGTGGACCATGAGTGACAGTGGTCCCTGGAACGTGCCCCAGCTGGACCAGTCCTCTGGGAGTGCTCGCACCATGGCGTCCCGGTACCCTTACGCCTCAGAGCCCATGTCATCCAAACGTGTCAGCTTCTACAAGAGCGGTGACCCCCAGTTCAGTGCCCTCAGGATGGTCATCAACAGCCGCACCTTCAAGACGTTTGATGCCCTGCTGGATAGCCTTTCCAAGAAGGTGCCTCTGCCGTTTGGGGTGAGATACATTACAACACCACGTGGGGTTCACGCAGTTCAGAACCTGGAGGAACTGGAGGATGGAAAGGCCTATATCTGCTCAGACCAGAAGAAGATTAAGCCGTTTGACTTAGACATGGCCGACAGGAAACTACGGCCTTGGTACAACGCCCGTCCTCTCAGCGCGCGGCGGTGGGCGACGCAGCCGGCCCGTCGGAATGTGGGCCGAACTGCCAGACGAGATGGTTTGGTGGTGGCGAGGGCTCCTAAGAAACTGACAGTGTTCCGTAACGGGGACCCTGGACGCAAACACACCATCGTTCTGCAGAGGAAGACCACGCCGACGTTTGAGTCCCTGTTGGATTATGTGTCTGAGGTGCTGCAGTTTCGTGTGGTGAAGCTGCATACCCCAGATGGAAGGAGGGTAGGTAGCCATATTGTGTCTGTATGTAAATGAGTGTTATCGGGAACAGGATAAGAAGACTCCCATAAAAAGAAAATAAGATACAAAATCACAAAATCACACGCAAACCATTAGAGCTTCAAATATAATTCAGGTGGTGTGTCTTTGTGCTTTCTTGTGCTCTTTATGATAATCAGAAACATAACCTAGATTTTAAAGGCAGCTCTTAAATGAATTCATGCATTAGAAATGTTCCAATAAGCCCATTTATACCATAGAATATGTAGTGTCATTTTATGTATTTGAAAATAAGACATGAAAACAATAGCTATTGCATCATCATGAAATAAATCCACTACATGTCCGGCTACATTAAATTATGTAGTGAGCTCTTTATCCCAAAGTCAACTGGTGCAGACTGACCTCTGACACATGTCTGAAGTAAAAGCATTGTATTATACCCAGAACATGGCACTGCTTTCCATGAAGCTTTGCTCTTGAATAAACGGCATACTCAGTAAGTCACATCCGTAGGCAGAGAGTCAGCAAAAGCAAGAAATAGATACAGGGTTTCTTTCCTTTAGGTGCAGGTCCTAGTATGATCACATGACTTGCAGGACTCAGGAAGGGAAAACATACGCAGCACACAAGTTGCATTTTTAACTAAAATTGGATATTTGCTTTTAGTGCTTTTTTCATTTCAAAGCTTTGTCGATATATCAATGCACTTGTTGGTTTGTATTTTCTGACCTATTTCCTTAATTACACACACTGTGCTGTGTTTTATGCTGTGTTTTATGGTTTTCTGTGACCATTGTGATGCTGCTTTGAGAGGAACATACACATAGCAAAGAGCACAAAACAATGAAAATGACAAAAAGAACTACAGATAACAATATAGTGTAAACGCGTCGTCCAGATGGCGCCTGAAAGTGACAATAGCGATGCTGTGCGAGGTGTGTGCTGTGGAGCTGCACAGCTTTCTGAATCCCTCACACACTCCTCTACTGCTATGCGTTTTATAATCCTCATTAAACGTTTGCCACGCATCACCAACTTAACTGGCAGTTGGATTATCGCACTGGTAGTTCGGTTTATTGAAAACCCGAAACCAAACAGAACTACAATACACGCTGGTTATTGTCATAATGTAATAGTGTTTTTTTGAGGAAATGACTGTGCCATATGGACAGCACTTGACTCAGTTTGACTCGAAGAGTGTGAATCCATCTGTGCGCAGATGGCTGTGTGAGTCTGTCAGATCCAGCCAGGCTCAGTGTTATGCGATAACCCCCACAGAGAGCGCCATCATGCTCTTCTGGGTATCTCCACAATGGCTGCTTTTCATTGTCAATATGCACTTCTTCAGACCGGTCTTCACTACCTCTTTTGAGGTAGAGGAAGCATTGTGGTTAAGAACCAGAAGGTCACTGGCTGAAAAACTGTAGCAGAGATGCTGCTGTTGCTCCCATGAGTAAACACACGTACACTTGAAATGTCAGCAGGTCACCAACACGCACGCACGCACACACACACACACACACACACACACACACACACACACACAGAAACACACGCACACATATACATTAATCAGCTATAACATTATGACCATTAAGAGGTGAAGTAAATAAAATGGATTTTCTCATTACAATGGCAAAGTGGGTGGGATATATTAGGCAGCAAGTGAACATTTTATACCTGAAGTTGATGTGCTGGAAGCAGAAAAAACAGGCAAGTACCTGAGCGACTTTGACTAAATTGTGATGGCTAGATGACTGGGTCAGAACAACTTCAAAACTGCAGCTCTTTTGGGATGTTCCTGGTCTGCAGTAGTCAGGACCTATCAAAAGTGGTCCAAGGAAGGAAAACTGGTGAACCTACGACAGGGTCATGAGCGGCCATGGCTCAGTGAGGAGCGAAGGCTGGCCTGTGTAGTCCCATCCAATAGAGGAGCTACTATAGCTCACATTGCTGAAAACGTTAATGTTGGTTCTAATAAAAAGGTGTCTGAACTGGGCCACGAAGCAATAGAAGAAGGTGGCCTGGTCTGATGGATCGCATTGTCTTTTTTACGTGGATGGCTGGGTGTGTGCATCACTTACCAGTGTGATACTTTGGGCAATGTTCTGCTGGGAAACCTTGGGTCCGGCCATTTATGTGGATGTTACTTTGACATTTACCACCTACCTAAACATTGTTGCTGACCAAGTACACCCCTTCGTGGATAGAGTTCTGCCTGATGGCAGTGGCCTCTTTCAGCAGCATTCTGCCACACTACAAAAATGGTTCATGAATAGTTTGAGGAATACAACAACAACTTCAAGCTGTTCACTTGGCCTCCAAATTCTCCAGATCTCAATCCAATCGAGCATCTGTGGAAAGTCCAATCCATGGAGACCCCACCTTGCAATTTACAGGACTTAAAGGATCTATTACTGACGGCTTGGTGCCAGATACCACAGCACACCTTCAGGGGTCTAGTGGAGTCTATGTTTCAACAGGTCAGGGCTGATTTGGTGGCATACCTACTCAATATGAGGCGAGTGGTCATAATGTTATGGTGTCTGTGTGTGTGTGTGTGTGTGTGTGTGTGTGTGTGTGTGTGTGTGTGTGTGTGTGTGTGCTCACGCTGAATGCTGGAAGCTTTGCGTCAATGTCTGCTAAGCAGATAAATAAAATCAAATATACAGACTAAAACTAAAAGCAAACACAAATGTTGTCCATATGATTATGAGAAGTGGGCAGCACAGGAAAAGCTCAGTTTAAATACGTACCAATTCCTGATATGGCTAAATATTAGCATAGCATAATGTGCCCAATGACACCTATAGTATAACTAGTACACTGCAAGTCCCATTTACAACTAGTTCCGAGCAGGTCATTAAGTTAAAATTGCATGAGAGAAGCTGGACTTTTGTTTTTGCACACACAAATATACATACATAAGTAAGTATGTTTCTCTTTTGCCGTAGGTTGATGGACTTCCAGGCCTGATTCTGTGTTCTGGCGCAGTTGTGGCTGCAGGACGAGAGCAATTTAAACCGGGACGCTACAGCATTCAGAAACCCAGCCCATTCCCACAGAGGCGCTCTGTCTACAGCCACATGGAACACAACAGGCTTATGGCCCGTAAGTCTGTACTTTACAGGAGGCATGCAATAAAACATGCATGTCACAGTAGAATTTGTTGATAAAACATTAGTTTTAAACATATCTATACTGAATTAAAAAGAGAACTCAAGATTTGGGTAATTACAAGCAATTTGATTTAAATATTTGGCATTATGTTTAGAGAAATATATGACTATGAACATATTTTTTTAGTTTTCTCTTTGGTTGCAATGTTTTTGGTGGCTTTTTTGTCACTGCTATTATTGAAAATGTATTATATAAGCAAGGTATTATAAGTAATATAATGTCATTATAGCTGGTGCAAGGGATTATATGAGGATAACAGATGAGTTGATAGTAATCCTAGTAATTCCATTCATGACCCAGTTACTTTGCTCCAGCACTATAGTGCATTGAGAGGTCATGTGGACATATCTTAGGCTATATATCACTGTGTTTTATTGATATTTGTTTAATTTATTGCTGCTTTTTCTAAATCTTTTTTTTTCAATCTATTTTTCCTGCTTTTGGCTACATTTTGAATTTCCTGGATGCCTGACCTATCTACACCAACGTTACTTTCAACACTCCTGAAACTTCTTATCAAAATTTCTTGTCTAAAGGAAAGAAAAAAATATTGTCCACTAGCTCAAAGTCAAGAATCTTCTCCCCATCATCTGAAAGGTACATTGTGAGCCAGATTAACAACTCTGTCGTTGGGAGATACCTAGGCCTCCCTAGCAACCCCATGGGGTCCATGGATAGAAGAACCAACGTGCTGCAGTCCATGGAGCCCGACACACGCAGTTGCACAGATGATGTAGAACAGGATAACCACATCGTGCCCCCCGACGATGACATTGAGAAATCCTTTCGTATCAACCCCGATGGGAGCATGACTGTGGAAATGAAGGTGCGACTCACGGTAAAGGAGGAGGAGATTGTGCACTGGACCACGACACTAAGCAGGTGCAGCATGGCCAATCAGCACGATACAGGCTGTGTTTCACAGGGTGAACTGAGCGCTGACACACCAGACTCAAACTGTATCCCAGCCAGGGACAAAGAGCCAGAATCAGAACCATCTGAGTCCAGCAGGGCCAGCAGTTGCTTAGAGAGAAAAAAAGGAGACCTTCACAAGCAGCAAGTATTTGACACTGAGACTGAAGGCATGGACATAACGTGTCAGAAACAAACGCCAACTCCTGGGGTTAGAGGTGTCCAAAAACAGGTTTCAGTTGAAAGTGTCAAAACAGTATTAGAAACTGAAGCTCAGGATATCATGGCTGAAGCCACTTCTGGACAAGTAGCAGAAGAAAGCCATATGATGAGGAAATGCAACGGCCAGCTCAAAGCCACAGCAGGAAAAGTAGGGTCTGAAGAAATGTATAATAACAGTTTGCAATCCACCCTCGAATCCTCTAGTGTGGCAGAGGTTCTTCAAATACAAAACAATGGAGAGGAAATAACTGAGACGGTGTTGCACATATATGAACATCAAAGCTACCATGACAATTTCCTTCCTAATGCACAGTACAGGGTTCAGAGCCGATCTATGTATGGATCGATGCATGTGCAACAGTCCTCCTCAGACACTAGTACCTGTTCCTTAAGCAATGGCCATGACATGGAACTACAGAGGCCACACACGACTTCAGAATGCTTAACGGGGAGAAAAACTGATAGCTTTTCTTGTGTGCCATCAGACCTCAACATCCAATTGACTACACAAAGTCATGACATAGCCTTCTTAAACAACTGCAAAGAAAACACAGAGACTGATTGTTTTCATTATTTTGGAATGCCAGTGAAAGGCAAAAAATGTTTAGAACCCATCTCAAGGCTAGCTAAAGATGACTCAGAGCTTCAGCATTTGAACCGAAAAAAGAAAAAGCCTTCAAAATCACAAAAGGAAAGTCATCTGAGCACGAACTCAAACAAAAAACAAAAGGAAAGCATCATGGAAACAAGCAAGAAGGTGAAAGGTGACATTTTGGGGAGTGCTTCCTATGGAAAAAGATCAGAGAACACAAGTGGAGCACATGGGGCACAGCAGAACAAGACAAACAGCAGTGGTACAACTCACAGATCTCCTTTACCTGAGAAGACCTTAGAACTGAACACCGACAAACTGTTGCAACCCAAAGAAGAGCCGAACATTGTTCTAGAGGAGGATGTGCCTGAAAAGATGCTAAACTCTAGCACAGACAAGACCACAGCTTCCACAGAAAAGAAAGGCATACTGGATAAAAGGGCTCCAGCTAAATTGGTGAACGTCAAAGAGGAACTCATGAGACAAACATTAATGCACGATGTGCATGGAGGTATGAAAGAAACAGAGGAATTAAATGAGCATATCCTGTTATCTGCTCTGTCTTCTTCTGACTCTGCCCTGACTGTGGAACACTGTTCAAAGAAAATACGTCCTCAACCAAACCTGCTAGTTTTTCAGACAGGAAGTGATGGACAAACTCCTCTGGAGGTCTCAGAAATAAACAATGACATCAGCAAGGTTAACAGAGCAGTAGTAGTGTGTCGTTCTTATGAGGAAAGTGATACTGAGGAGTCACAGTCACATGCTTCTGTGGTGAACAGGCTCAGTGCGGTGCCAGGTGGTGACTCACATAACGCAGGTGAAAGTGGATGTGTGAAATTCACAACAGGCTCAGTCCAAAAGAGAACACATGGGGCGTCCATCAGGACTCAGGCAGAAGCTGATGAAGCTACTCTCTCCAGACAAACAGAACTGCCAGAGATGAGGACTGTGTTATCGCATTTATCCCAGTCAATTCAAGCTGTCTGGCAAAGTTCACAACACAAACGATCGTCGTGTTTACAAAAGTCTCAAAGTGTGCCAGACTTCTCCTCTCATGTGGCATCTACCTATGGGTCCCCTTCCGAGGTGGCCTTGGCATTACTGTCTATGCTAGCTGCAGCAGAAAGGGTCCCTGACTTCAACACAAACAATGCTGATGCAAGAAGGACAAACTGCACTGAGGTTTTGAAACTGATGGAGACTTTACAGAAGATCGCCAGCATTGAAGATGCCAATTTGACATGCTTGCAAAAGTCTACATCATGTCAGCTAATGCAGAGCTGGAGAGCTGTTCAAGAATTCAGCGACAAAGTGCAAAATCACACCACGTCATGTAATAATTCTGATCTTGCATTTTTATGCGGCCCATATTGTGGGGGTTGCAGTGACACGGCACAACAACCATATGACAATCACGAGTTAATCATGCAGATAGGCGTGTCTGAACATTTTCACAAGTTTGCTGCCCTCATGAATGGATTGATTAATCACATAAATCTGGATGAAAGTCAATCAAGAAATTTAAAAGAAGCAGGCACCATTACTGAATCTATTACAAATAACAGCATAAATAGCATCTCTGAATTAATTAGAGGAGGGACTGACCCCAGTGAATTCAGTAATGAAAATGACTTACTGATAGAAGACACTCTGGCTACTGGAGATCAGGCTAGGAATGTGCAGGAGGACACTTTTTATACTGAAGCAAAAGATAGTTATTCAGAGGACAAGAATAGCAGTGGAGGATGGAGTTGCTATATAGACAGATGGGCAGCATCTTCAGAGGAAAACAACAACTCTGTCAAAGTGGAAGAGTTGGAAAGCTATCAAGAACACAAGTTGAACTGTGTAGATTATTCATCAAAACAGGTTGTTTCTGTAAATGAACAGATTCGTTCTAAGAGCTCCGTCGAAAAGCTCAGTGGTAAAATACAGAAACCAGACAGCTACGCGCAAGAGATGGCTAATTACGACGAAAAACAGCATACCTCTGAAAGGGAGCTGGGTGACTTTCAAGAGCGTACTGACTATGCAAAAACACGGGCTTGCTTTGAGAAGCACAATGTTAATACAAATGTAAAGACACCCTGTAGAAGAAAACAGAATACTGACCTGAGAACATCCAGCAGCTGTGGAAGAATGCATGTTAATGAAAAAGATGTCATAAGCAAGGAAAAAGCTAGTTCTGTCAAAGCCAGGGTTAATGCTCAGAAGTCTGCTCATAAAAACATTTCTGTAGCATCAGAGGTGGGTGATATAATAAACATCTCTGATCCTAACAAGACAGGGGAGTTCATTAGAGACACCGCTGAAGTTTGTGTGAAAGAGAAATCAAATGCAGTTAGTTCTGTCCACAAGGATGCTGTACTGGAGGGAGACTGCAGGAGGCACAGTGCTAGCCAGGTACCTCAGGCTGCGAGGACATTACCAGACAAAGGGGGATCAGCAAAATCAGTCCAGATATCCACCTCATTAGCTTTTAGTTATGACTCCAGGAGCAGCTTAACAACAGAGCATGCAGGACCCCGGGTTAAAGCAATAAAAGAGATGTTTTTAGCTAGAAACAACATGCAAATCCAGTGTGGTCATAAACAACTGCCAAGTCCCAACACCTCAGACCTGTCCGACTATAGAAGTGGGACATCAGATAGCGGGGGGTACAAGTCACAGACGTCCGCGGACATGTCCACAGAAAGTGGAGAGGATGATTCCAGAAAGCAGACTATCGCTAAAGGTTTTGTGAGAAAGGCAATTGAAAGGCTCTATGGAAAGAGTGAAATTTCTGTTAAAAAACCTACAGGCAAGAGACCTTATTCAGGTGTTAAAAGCAAACGTAAAGGGAGCCCGGGGAATAACAGTGTTGGAAGTCTTATCTCAACTTCAGAAGAAGCAGGAACTAAAGTAACAACTGATCTGTCGTACTTCAACGCCACCAGTACTCTTGATATTTTTAACGACATCCCACAATACCCCACTATAAATGGACATGTAGCCATGAATACTGGGGCTCTCGGTGAATGGAAACGCTGTGGTCTCAGAGATACTGAACACAACCAAAAAGCCACAGTACAGTCAGTGGAAACACAGGCAGGCGTGGAACTGAAGTCAGCTGAGGTAAGTAATGAGAGCGATGATGTCATGTACTCCCATTTCGGAAACCATCAGCCCCCTGCGGCTACTGTATCACCATCTGAAGAGGTTGGGCAGACTGCAGTTCCCAAGTGTGCCTACCTCAGCCTGCCAATGGGGAGCGACCGCTTACAGGATGGCCTTGGCAACGAAAGCAAAAATGAGCCAATAGCTGATGGTGCTGGAAAGGACGAACGGGATGCCAGGACATCCTCCGCAGAGACAGTCACAAAACCATGGGCTGAGCAGAACGGCTCCATTTCCTTACTTCCAGATAACAAAGTGCACCCCTTGATGAAGCCCTCGGCAGCTTCAGCCACCAAGCCTGTCCATGAGCAGGACCCTTTGGAAATGCTGTACTTTGTGTGTGGTCAGCACTGCCCCATACTCTAGACTGGCTGGGCAATGCTGTACTTTGTGTGTGGTCAGCACTGCCCCATACTCTAGACTGGCTGGGCAGCATTGGAAGGCCTTTTGCTAAAACACGGAAAGATCACCACTTCATAATAGGCTATATCTGTTTATGTGTGTGTGTGTGTGTGTGTGTGTGTGTGTAACATATATGTAATATATAGTCAAGTACTGCTGAGAGTAATAATCATTAAGCACTAGGTATATTTAACTGTGCCTGACATTTTTCTTGCATTTGTTAAAATGCTGTTCTTATAGGTCTGAAGGTGTTTGTTTTATTCTCAGTGGCAGAACATCAAACATGGGTGTGCTTATTTGCTTCCTGTATTTCTTGCTACATGAAACTGTGTCTTAATGAGACATTAAATTTACGTGGATCCTTGTTTGTGATTTGCAGACAGTAACAGCACAGAATTCTAAGTCAAGAACGGAAACAGGAGTCAATCATCAATGACAGACAAAAACACAGGTGCACGCACACACACACACACACACACACACACACACACACACACACACACACAAACTGAAACTTCTGAGGAGAGAAGGCTGAGCACCATTAGGTAGGAGTACTCGATTTAAAGGACAGAAACACTGCATTCTGCTCATTAAACGCATTTAGCTTCAATGGCCCTGCTTTGTGGAAGGGTATCTTATAGTCTGTGTAACAGTGTTGCCTATCCCCTATAGCACCACTATCATGACTTATACATACATATATATACATATATATATATATATACATATATATGTATACATTTTTTTTCTTACATTTTCCTACTTGTGTTAGCATTAACAAAAAGCAATACAGTATTTAAATGTATTTTTGTTACAAATCACCAATATAAAACATAAAATTATAATATAAAAAGAATTCCATGTACAGCAAAGTATTAGACAGTACTGACGTAATTATACACGCACCAAGCACTTTATTGGAGAACACTATACTAATACCAGGTAGGCCCTGCCTTTACTTTTAAAACAGCCTCAGTTCTTTGTGGCTTTGATTTCACAAGATGTTGGAAACCTTTCTTTGAGATTCTGGTCCATGTTGCATCACAAAGGTTCTGCAGATTTGTCAGCTGCACATTTACACATTTACACTGTCC
>JABJVR010002986.1:0-16532 GCA_025773905.1 Chitala chitala | reverse complement strand
AAATCAGGACAGCAGCCTGTACGAAACCTGTTGGGGCTAGTCTTACAAGATTAGGCCATGCCCACTGAAGAGGACGCTCCAGGTAAATAAATATTTACCTGGCGGCTCACATGTGCCTGTGTGCTGGGTATCCTTTAAAAATGCAGAAGGGTTTTTGTTCTCATTCTCCAGAGGGAAAAACCCAGACTGCCTAGCATGAGCCAAATACCACATGAGCCAAATACCACCGCTGGCTTTGGGTCTGCGGACACAGGAAAACAAAGGTGTCATATCGACACCTGGGGGGGGGGGGGTGAGCGGGGAGTATAAGTATAGAGGAAGCTGAAGCAGAAAAAGTTCTGGCCCACTACAAACTTGTGGACCCTTTGAAAGTATAAGCTTCACAGGACCCCTGTTTCTGCCGTCTTGTGACAGGAAGGAAAAGGGGGCGTCTGGAGGGCAACCTCTTCCGTGGACGCATTTCATCTAACCGCAACCGACATGGCGACAGAGATGCAGCCAAACACCGCAGCGTGATTTTCAACAGCAGCACAGCTGGAAGACGTGAGGGAGTGGCACATGACAAAAAGCCAGGAACATAACAGCCCCCTAACTATAACGGAACCCCCAGGAGTGGCAGGGGTTAATGTTAGTACAAGAGAGTCACATGCATTCCTGAAACTAAAAACACACCCCTCCATTTTTCTCTAGAAGGCCACTAGCCCCAAGATAAAACTTGCTGTAACTGCTTCCTAACCTCCAACCCAAACGGAGTCATTATGGAAGGAACGTCTGCACCGTAGACAAACGTCACCAAGCCAGGCTGCCATCACAGCTTCTGCCTGAACGATTTGGAAGCCCAGAAAAATGAAGTTGTCTCAGTCCTGGCAGCCCATCTCTCTCACAAACACACACACACACACCCACACACACACACCCTGAGCCTTCTGCTCTTACAGCTGCATTAATCTCTTGCTCAGACACTCTGTCTGTCACACTACCAAAGGTCAGACCCAAACTACCCATGCGAGCGTGTCCTGCTACAAAAGCAGAACAGGAAGGTGCGTAGGACCACACAGAAGCAAAGGGACTACCAGAAAACTGACAAGGCGAGTGCCAAGAAAGAGCAAATGAGTTAAAAGCCACCTCAGACCAACTAAATCCACATAACCAAACTCAGGAGCCCCACATGAACCTGCCGCAAGGACTGAAAGAGGTTTGCCGCCTCCAAAAGCGCCCAGCTTCACAGATGCTTCACACTGCTCCCCAAATGAAACATATACCAGAATCCTCCTTTCACCCCCCTCCACCCCTTGGACAAACATCGCCAGACTCAAGCCCAGCTGACAACAAACCACCCACGTCGTTCCATACTCATTTATAAATGAATGCAAAAAGTGCATCCATTGCCCACAAAAAACTCAAGCATGAGAGAGAAGAGCTGAAGTGGCTACACCCTTGTACACGTCACTCAAGGGCGACAGCAAGTGTAGTTAAGTAAGCCAGTCTGCAACAGTAAAAAATGCCCAGGCTGTCAGGACAAGAGTTCGATGAGTTCCCCGAGAGAAAGATTTTGGTCTTCAGCTCAGCAGACTGTGGCATTGTGAGATGTATTAACCCTGGTAACTCTGTGCAGGCTAGGACCGAGAGCAGGTACACAGGGTTAACAAAACAAGAGGCTTTTAACCTGATCTTCTGTGAAACACACGTCAGAGCATTTCAAGGATATGTAAAGAATTACCGGCACAACCCAGTCCAATGTTGGATGTTATTTTCGTCACTGCTGGTAAATTACAACAATAGTCCAGCGAAGCAACGCGCCTATTACACCAGAATGACAAACTTCCGCACAGGTAGAGAATAATTTCAATTTTTTTTCCCCCACAACGAGGTGCCTCAAAGAGCTTGCATAGCGCAAACATTGCACAAGCCTGTAAAATTTCCCCATCCACGACAATTGCCAGGGATTACAAGTGGCGAAGAACAACTTTTAAACCTTGGAAGATAAATTTAACTCAGGATTTCCCGTCTCTGTTGTCACCCACCTGTTGGCGCACTGTCCAGGATCCGGACGTCGTAGGCGCCGGAGCAGCGGTAATTGGCGGCGGTCCCGTTATCCCAGACCACCACCACCTCCTCCGGGCTCTCAAAGCTCCGCACCGTGCCCACGTGCCCTTCTCCTCCATCCTGTTTGCCCCACTTCCAGTCCGGTCCTCTCACCACTCTGGCACCGACACCTTCCATCATGACTCGGTTGTTTCTGCCGGTGGTCATTTAAGGGGAAATGCGCTGAAAAGCAATAATTACGTGAGTTTTCACATTGGAACCAACAACCCACAGGCTGATCTGCGGACATTAACATCAGAAGGACGAGCCGGGACACTGGCGGATACCTGGTGAAGGTCTTCCCACGCTTTCAAAATGTGCGGCAATTACTTTCAAAACTCCTCTGAGATGCTTTGGCAGAAGTTATCAGGATCCACCAGAAGTACAACCCGCGATCATTACAGGTCGCAATCTCCCGTCTATAAGTTTTGTCGGGATGCGTTAGATACCCGGACCCAGAAAGTCCCAGAGCTCCTTATCAAAGATGCAAAAGAAACGTGCACATCCGCTTGGGGTCTGCACAGTCGGGATAAACAGATTAAAAGTGACTTGGAAATTAGAAAAAACAGTGCAACTGGAAGCATAAAACACAAAATCACTTTGCTTTGTTTATATCGCCGAATAGCTGGTGCTGATCTTAAATACACCGGACACACGTGAAGAGATGAACACTGCTCGGGTCGGCACGGTGGCTGTCATCCCATGCCCATTATATCTGGCAAGCAGCGGAAATTTCCGCACCATGGATGAGAGTCAAGGCGAGATTGCGGGTCTGTCCTGCAAAGAGTCCCTTTAAAAACCAGGGGTGTCGGCTGTAAACAAAGTGCGCGCACAAAATCAGCGCTATCCCTTTTTCTGCGAAGTTTCCCAACCAGGAATCACTAAAATTTCATCCCGGCCGGAATTTTACATGCTTTGCAGCTCCTTTCCTTTGAAAAACGAGCGCTCCCTTATTGCAATGTGCCTTCTCGCCAATCCAGCACGGAGAGATCTTTGTGTTGGCGGTGTTTTTCCACACAATTTTGGCGTCAGAATAAGACTCCGCCGTCTTGATCAGAAATACTGACCCTCGCTGATGGGACTCGGACCCCCCGCAGTCCTGTACAGCAACGCCGGGTACAACGTAGACGGCTTCCCCAAGGCTATTCTTTCAAAGAAGTGGCCCGCCGAAACAAAACTCCAGACGGCCGCGTCGCCATTATTGTCAATCACAGTCCGAGCAGCAGGCGGAGGAGGAGCAGGCTGCGTGGCTCCAGACGCGTACGTCACCTGACGTAACGCGTCGACGTAAACGGGGACACGCCCCGGGCAGGGATTATTCAGGGATGGACGTATAAAACCGTCCATCCAGAGAGGTGCTATAGTATCTGCTTTAGCTAGTGGTTTTCAAATGTGAAAAAGAAAAAAAACATTTTGAGAATCGTTATATGTAATTTCTAATTTGTAACTGATATTAGATACTTTATTTTGCATCTTGTGTTTTTTTACTGCAAATTTACATCTTGCTGTGCATAGTTGTCTTCACTTATTGAGGGAAAACAAGAATTACAAAGAAGCCAGTTAAAAGTGCGACTCTTGTGCTTTAAGATCTGTAACAAAACTGTAAATCAGACATTGCAGGTATCGCTGTAACTGCAGAATCACAAGAAAACCTCTAGCTAGTTTAGCATGGTGTTCATTTCACACTTGTAATTACGTGTATTGAAATTGTAATAATGGACAGCAGAAACTGGTGCCAGTTACAAATAATGCTTAACCAGGAGCAGAGAAATAAGTGATTATTAGCAAGAAGCCCTTTAGAAGCCCTAGCAAACCCTTTATTTCAGCCACTGGTCGTCACACGTAACGACCCCCTATTCTTTAAGACTCTAACCTCACTTTTTTACACTAATGAGTCTGTTCAGGAATAGGTGTGGCTGCTACCCTGATAGGTACACAGTGATAGAACCTTCCCCACTTCCATCAGACTGAAGAAGCCTTTTGGTAAAAGGTGAAACGTTTCTGCGTAAAGGAGAAAAAAGTCCAGCTGACATCACTAAACGTCCAGATAACCTCACCTGGACGACTGAGAATCTTCATAGACATTAGCGAGAAATTAATTTAAATGTCTGTTCAAAATGGTAAAAAGCAACATTACTGTCTTTGTCTTGCTTTTTAAATAAAAAATAATTATGCAAAAACCTGCACCATTGATACCCACCCCTGGTTTAAAGCTTTCACTGTTAGGACCATATCATACTGTAATTTGCCATTTGAACCAGAGGGTGGCAGCACCGTATTTGATAATATGATCGTGGTTAAAAACGAAAAAGGGGGAAAGGTCACTGACGATATAAAACATAATTGTGGACTAGAAACATACAATTTAATTTGCGTAATAGATTTAAAGACTTTATAGGCGTTTATGAGTACGTCTGTGTCATAATAAACTAAGTTATTGTTTCATTTTTGTCTTAATAGGATTGAGGCATAACCTTTAAAACCAGTGTGTTGCAAAACTAAATGTATATTTGTAATATTTTTAAAGATTAGTTTTGGGATAACGTAAATTGTGACCGATCGTATAAATTAATTGCATAAAGTGCATTCTTAGTGTGTTTAGTGTTGCATTATATCTGTTTGCATATTACATTAAATGTAAATGTTATAAAATTAAGAAACACACACAAAACACTCGCCTTTAAAAGGCGTCTTAAAGCAAATTTCATTATTTAAGTAGGTTAGCTGGAATCCATCCAAGTGAAGTAAAGTTCGTAGTACAGAATAGGTTCAGCAGCGTGTTAAGAATATGCATTAGCTTTAAAGCATTACACAATCACAGTTGCTAGGTTACAGCTAACACTGTCTCGCTGGTGTCAGATGTATAAGCTTATGTTTTCAAATACTGTATTGTTAGATATGTTCACGTTGATATATACGGCAGTTGTAATTATTTGCACAGAATGTCCGAAGAAACCATATTAAAATGCACATGATACGTACACATAATCTATAAATACCAAGGACGTATCTAAAATTTTGCCGATTATTAATATTTTGTCATGTACAATAAGGAAATGTAATGCGTTTTTAATAATTTGCAGTTTACTCTTAGTGGAATGACACTTTAATCGATTCTGATGCTTATCGCTGGCTAAGTTGGGAACAAAATGATGTGCCATGCGTTTTCACTGTATATCCATTAAATTACCAGAACTCAGCTCAAACCTACAGAAAAATCCATGTTTCCTGACGATACACAGTTGTGTGAAATGTCTGTGGAACTTCGCTGCAAATGACCTTGTCGCTGAGCCTTAAATTGTGACCCAATGCAATTCGCTAATCTCCCTGTTCTTCGGTACAGCGATTTCAGTACAAATGGTTGCGCAATGCGCTTAACACGAGTACGTTTATGCACGGAAAAACTGAAACGTACATTTGTTTTATTTTCTTACAAACCTACGTTTTTTTTTTCCGCGGAGGCAGTCACGTGGACGCTGACGTTACACCTCGGCACCCCAGTAAAATGTATTGTCGGCGCATTATCAATATACTGTTGTTCAGTAACTACTGTGATATGCATACGCATACGTAATATTTCGCATGCATCGTTACGGTTGCATCCGTCAGCTTGCAGGTCGCCCTCTGTCTGTTGCGCTGAATCTTAATTGCATTTTACGTCCTTGATTGATTAGAGGATTTGGCCCACTTTTGCACACGCGCGCGCGGTCGGCTCATTCCCAAATGACAATTGTGCAGGTTCCCTCCACGGAGGTCTTTGGGTGTTATATCACGGAATGTCCTTATTATGGGTGCATCTGAGTTCATTCCTTAGTCTGCGCTTTGGCGAAGCGTTGCGACCGCCCCCCTCAGGCCCGGTAAAACAGCAGCATCCCTGTCTGCGCGTCGTTGCGCTTGTCTCCTCCTGGCACACGCTTCCATCCTGCACTGACAGCGCTGCCGCATCACTCCGCTGCCTTCGAGTGTGTAGTAACTGGGACACGGCAATGATCGCACTGGAGTTCAACTTTAACGTCTTAACAAGGGATCTGCCTGTTTATCTAGAAAACCAAGTTAAAGTCGGGCTCTTTGGATCGGGAGTGGGGCTGTCTCTGGTGCTCGGCTTCAGCGCCGCGTACGCCTGCTACTATCTGATCGCGGTCGCTAAGGTATGGCCGGTAGACTGAAATGTCGGCAAAGGGACGTATTATCGATTTTATCCACGGTTTTGCTCGTATTAAGCATGCAATGTATCTCGTTTTGTAGTAGGATGCCATACTGTCGCTTGCAAATTTTTACACTGCTGCTGACACCGCCGTGTTCGTTTTTTTGCCTCGTTTACAATAATGGCTAGTGAAAATGAACTGTCGACCGTGAATGTCAGGATACATTTGTGCAAATAATATTGTTAACAAATAGTACGATCTTTTGTGCACGATTAAAGGGTAACAGAACATGCCATCTTAATTTCATGTGCAAGTCTGAAGTCATTGTAGCGCAGGGATGTTTCTGTAACATCCCCTAGTGTGGTGTAAGACTTCCATAAGCTGTCTGGTTTTAAATATGAAATATGCTGCACTACATCCTCGTAATAGGATATGCTTAAAACTAGTGCATTTCCACTGTATAAACACGCAGTAAAGAAACCTGCAGATATACGCGGTGATATTTATTCAAGAAATTGTATGTATTGTGGATTTATTGTGGATGTAGGAACATCTACTTACGACATGGATAAGCAAAGGATGTAGAAAACGGGTGTTTCAATAGCAAATGGCAATTTATGAACAACTTTTATGTTTTATGTAAAAAAAAAAAACATTATTGCGGCCATATAAACCTTACAAAGTGAGTTTGTTTTGCGCTTTAGTATTATTATTATAATACACGATTTTATTATGAAATTTCACTGCTGGGATTGCAATCCAATCCAGCGCTTCTTGTGTTGTACATGTTTGACAGTTCGGGTGTTCAGCTTCCCCCTCAATCGTGACCTTGTTACATCTTTTACAGAAAATCTAACTGTGAACACTAAATAGACACTGCAACTGTCCGACATTAATTTATGATAATTGTCGTGGCCCCCCCGGCTGATGTGTTTAGTTTTGCGCGCTGACAGCATGCGGTTCATGGCTGGGGGAGTCCAGCGTGTCAGCGTTTCTCCTTTCTTTTTTGAAGTAAAGAGGGTCGTGTTAAAAGCAATGCCTTTATGTGATGTATGTGGAAATATACTTGAGTTGACATCGATTAATTAAACCAGCCATTTTGGTTTAAGTTTGTTTCACCTTTGTTTGCTTCATTTGACCGTCTGTTGACAATTTCCCGGCATTGTTTGTTTGTTTGTTTGTTTGTTTTAACACACACGTGCCTTTGGTTGGCTGTGTGCATTTTTTCCCCTTGATTTTCACAGAAACCGCAGCTCATCGGTGGCGGCAAGAACTTCTGCCAGTTCCTGAGGGAACAGTGTCCCGTGGTGACAGAGACCTACTACCCCACCTTCTGGTGCTGGGAGAGCCGAGTTCAGACACTTCTCAGACCCTTCGTGACAGCTAAACCCTGGGTCAACTACAGGAAGTAAGTCGTTACTGGCCTCTGTGATACGCTCAGTTATAGTTATTGGTAGTTTTTTTTCCCAAGATGCCTTGCGTTGCTGTCACGGAGACTATCTGCTGACTTGTAACTGTGATCTCTTGGAAAAAAAAAACTGACATCTCTTCTTACTTCCCACCTAATTACTCCGAAAGACAAAGTTTAACACATCAAATCTGCAGTGTTTTTTTTTTCTTTCTGCACTTCAAGGTCCATTTTCTTGTATTTGTTGATATATGGGGCTCCCTGTAGGATTTTAACTTTTCAGCCCCTGTCTCCTAATGTGAGACACACAGACAGCATCCCACCTGTTTAGTCAGTTTAGCTCTAAAAGTTCTGTCTCACAATCTGTGTTCATGCACAGACAGCTTGGCTTTCAGAGAAACCTTGGGTGAACATGAACTAACAAGGGTTGAGCTGACCTGGATATCAGGCCGTGACTGCATCGATTTTAACTTGTTTTTAACTTGTTTAACTTGTTTACATTGCCTTTTCAAATAGGTGTGATGCAAACCGTTTTTATGTAATGCTCTTTAGTACAGATGAGTGAAAACACTTAATGGAGATATAAAACAATACATGGTGTTAGAGCCTTATGCATAAAGAGTAAAACTGTACAGGGCAGAGAAAATACCAGTGCAAGGTAAAATCTGTTTTATGAAACGATGCCATGTATAGAAAGGAAAGGTGCTGACCATCTCCAGTTACTAACACATTTTGTTTATGATTGCATGACTCTGTTGCTTGTAAAATTGGTCAGAAAGTGTTTGATTTTTTCATTACACTTGAAATAAGGAACTGTATTCTGTTAGAGCCCCCTCCAGGGCATACCCTGCCTTGTGCCCTAGGCTGCTTGGGATAGGCCCCAGGCCAGCTGTAATTCTGAAGAGGATAAGTGCTTAGACAATGAGAAAATTAATAAAATTAAGGGGAGTAAGTGGTGAACAAGGACTCGAGATTTACGAGTCTGAACTCTGCAGCAGGCATAACGAGTTGAATCAGATCTGTAGCCAGCGGTGTATTTCTGCACATGTAATTAAATGTCCCGGAACCGTCAGAACTTTCTGGGCCACATGGTACGTACATGTTGGCTGTGTGCAGCTTTCACGTTTGGCTCTCTTGCCAGTTTTCACTACAGTGCCAAGAGGGACAAGAATAAAGACCTAAGTTTTGTCCTTGAATGTAGATCTTGGCAGAAGTCCAATAAATCCAGCCCCCCACCCCATTGGACACATGAGGAGATCCCAAAGAACCTTCCTCATTCTTGTCATTAGAAAATAGGGACATCAGTGGGTCTATTAAAAGCACCTCCTAGCTTCAGAAGTAGGTCTTCCCACAGTCACTGTGCAGAGCTCCAAGAGTGACCTTGCGCGCAACACCATCAGCGTTCCGCAATTCCAAAGCAGATCTGCTGAGTGGGCCAGAACCTCGTCCTCTTACGGCTGGCCCATTTGAGCAATTGCGAGTGGTGCCTCCAGCCAAGCACCGCAGTATTGATCAACCTATCAAAGTCCAGGTCCCATTCATAAACCATTCACACGCCGTCTGCTTCAGCCTTGACGTGTGTGTCGGTTGATTGCGGAGGCAGCATGCTTTCTATAGCCCCACATATCATTGTGTTGAATTACAGAATAAAAGGCATAAAGGAAAGAACCTTTCCTGTTGGTTGAAAAAAATATATTCTTTTGTTTAAAGTGTCATTTAAAAAAACAGTTATAGCCTTCTGTATCCTGTTTTATATGGTGAATTTTGACCTTCTTATCAAAATAAAACAAACAAACAGAATCACCAACAGGACAAAGTTCAGAGTAAACGTGAGGGTTTTTAAAATTACAAGTGGGGGGGGGGGTGTTTGAACCATTGACCAGGCAGAGAAGCAGTGGGAGAAGTGGGCCGGTAGCCAAAGACGCAACTTAAGGTGTGTCACCTGCTAGCAAAAGGACGTCACACAGTGTGCACTCTTCAGTGCACCTTTAATGTGTTTGTGAAAGGCCGGAGTCTGACCACACGATGGCCACTAAACGGTCTGCTGCAGTGTTTGTGTTTATCTCCGCTGCAAAACACACTGTTGTTGTGCTGAGCATCACCGGGTTTCGGGTGGGCACACAGCACAGCTGCAGTCTGTCCGGCTGACGCAGGCGTCTTGCCGTGCAGGTGGGATTCTGCGCCTTCGCAAGCATCCTCTCATGGGAGCTGGCCAGCAGGGAATCCGCAGATGCGACCTGGCAGAGCACAATCACACCTGTCTCACTCTCTGGAACACGTTGCGATGAAAATGCAAACACATCATAGGACCACACAGACAGCAGTGTACAGCTGACATAAATGAATAAAACTTCTTATTTTTTGTTATGAGCATAAAACCATCAGGGCTATAAGCTTCTGTCATAGCTCAAAATTATGTACAATAACACATATATGAAGTTACAACCAATACATAAACCTGGACTGTAAGCTATATTTAAAAATATGTAATACCACATAAAAACTACTTTATAGTATATTACCACTGGTATCCAATGAATGACAGTTCTATGTTTCTGTGTCTGAAATTACCCACAATCCAGTCAACAAACAGCGAGATGACTAGAATGGGCAAAAGTGTGACATCAAATCATAATTATGTCAGGGTGTTAACTGACATTTCATACGACTTTAAGCCAGGGCCAGGCACAAGTAGAGAGGAAAATTTAACATCTAACGTTTATCATAAAAAAAAACATTTAAGTGAACCTTTACATGTTTTGTTATAGAACACTGTGAGAAATTCTTACAACAGGTTAGATTTTTTTGTGCCTGTTGCAGCTGAATGTTAATATCTCGTCCACAAAGCGACTTCACAAAAACGTGGCGTGGAGATGAGCAGCGAGTGTTGTTCTCACCGTCGCCTGGTCCAGGCCTTCTAAATATAGTGTCGCAATGGAAGTTGGTTGAGCCTCAACTGTCCGTCCTTGTTTCCTGTGTGCCTGCAGTGAGCTCATTAGAGCAGCGGACGGGGGCCAGATCTCCCTGGACTGGTTTGACAACGACGAGAGCGGCGCCTATCCGGAGCGGACCACACGGCCCACCGTGCTGCTGCTGCCGGGGCTGACCGGAACGAGCCGCGAGTCTTACATCCTGCACATGGTGCAGCAGAGCCGAGAGCTGGGCTACAGGTGGGCGCGGGCACAGGCTGCAACTCACAGAGTTGGGCCGTGAGGGCATTTGGACCGCAAGCTTGGGCACGCAGCCATGAACGTGTGGTTTTTTTTTCCAGGCACCTCCACTCAGAGCTCATTTTCACTTTTCGGGCGCGATGTCGTACATCAGGTGCAATCAGATCTCCTGAACGCAGCTGGCCTGAACAAGCAAACACAACTGCTGGCTGTTTATGCAGGGCACGTAGCCCTCACTGACACATGACCTTAAAGCTTTATATTTCTGGGCAGAGGAGGAGTGGGTGCTATGTGGTTTAATTGGTAAATGTGCTTGTGTCGTCCCCTTAAAAGAACTGCTTTAAATCCACCCCCCCTTAAATCCACTGCTTAAAACATGCCCCCAGTTAGCTGGCCCTTAGTTAATTCTCTATTGGCTTTCAAACACCATTTTCTGGCCAGCTTCAGAATGAGTTTGTGTAAAGACGTGCAGATGTCTGTTTACGCAGCCTGCGCCAGCACGTTGGCACAGTGCTCAGTACATTAACATCCCCAGCTAGCCTACTGGGAGGAGGGCATGGGAAAAGGGTGTACCAGTTCAGCTGACACGTGGAAGATCATGGAAGATCAGCTGTTATGTGAGAGGGAAAGCATCGTGGTGGGGGGGGGGGTGTAGTCGGTTTGTGGGTCAGGTGCACATTCTGCATCTTGCAGCAGCTTGCCCTCGGTCTCTTTAGCTTAGCGGATTTCAGCTCGAGACATTTGGAAGGAGCGAGAGAGTGCAAGGGAGGTGGGGAGGGGCAGCTGGGGGTCCGCACCATACACACCGACACCGCTGGGTGAGGGTGTGAGATGACACACTGAGCACACCCTCTAGGACAACAACAGGGTGGAGGGTCACCCATGTGACAGTGCTCAGGGCTGGAACATTCCGGAATTACCCCAAGAATCCCTCACATGGGTAACGCCTTTTTCAGCCTTACAGAACACAGACCAGCCTCTATCAATTCTGTAGTAATAGCCTTGCTAGGTTGTCATATTATGGGATTGAGTAAAACAGTGCAGGAAAAGTAGGCCATTTGGTTTTCTCCTTGACAGTGTCCTTCTGAAAATTTTTTTTCCCCAAGTTTATCTTTTTTGTCGATTCCTGTGTGACTGTAAAATGGTGCTTTTAAAGCAGGATATTCTGACCAAGGTATAAATAATTTTCTGTTGAAGAGAAAGTGTTCTGACTGACGTGTCCTTCATTCCAGGTGTGTAGTATTCAACAATAGAGGCGTGTCTGGTGAGAAACTCCTGGTAAGAGTTTTCTTTTATGATCTACATTATAGCTTGTTAATATTAACAGTTCAGTTAGTTAATACCTGAATAATTGCATATACAGTAAATTGTGGCGTACTGTACATTATGACTATAAAGCATTTTAATATAATTTAATTCAATTTAATTTACAGTACTTTATTAAACCTAGAGGGAAATTACTTCTATGCATCTGACTCATCCCTGAGGGAGCAGTGGGCAGCCAGCCACATGCGGCGCCCGGGGAGCTAGCACAGAGCGTCTTGCTCAAGGACACACCTGGCTGTGCTGGGATTCGAACCTGGAGACTTCCACATTGCATACCGTGTATGCAGTAAATAAGCTGAGACAGTGAGCTTCGCAGAAGCGTCACACAGCACAGTAGAGCCAAGGTCCCTGACCTGAGGAAATGTTCTCAACAAAAGCACTGTTTTTTTTTTTCAGCACATCTGGTCCGATGCTGCCGCTGCTGTGTGGGTCCAGTACAGAAGAGCTGTGTTTGTTCTCTCAGGATGAATGTGCTACCTTTGGACGGAAGGGGGGGGGGGTGCAGCGATGTAACCAATCACATGCTTGACGCTTTTCTTCCCCCTTTCGGAAAAATCAAGTTGAAACGCACTGAATGCTGACGATCGCGGCCCTGTGACACGCAAGACGAAAGGCTTTTGAGCCGACGCAGCGTTGCGCCGTCGCAGGCCGTGCGTCGCGGAGCCGCCAGCCACCTGCGTGGGTGCGCTGATTACAGCAGCTGTGCTTGCAGCGTCTTGCCGATTTCTGCTGCTGATGGGACACTACTGCTCAATAGGTGCCTATGTCGCACGCTCCGTTCCTCCTTTTATTCCGCTTGCTGGGGTGTTGTCAGGACCACGCAGAATGCTTTCGCAAGGGGGGCTAAGCGTTAAAACAGCACAGTATAAGTGATGCCCTGTCTCCACTTGCTGACACCCACTACCGTGCTGGTGTGGACAAAAGCTGCCTTTCCAGCTGTCTGAATGCAGAAGGCTGCATGCCACAGGCAGCTCACAGAAGGACCCCACCTACTGTTTTGCGATCCATAGGATTAACATCTTCGGATAAACAGTCGCATTGTGTGCTGTCAGGGTGCTGACTGTTCATTAGCATATTCAGGCTTGTCAGCAGAACTGCACCGAGAAGGAAAATCAAGCTGTAATCATCTCTTGCCGAGGGCCTTGCAGCTACCGCACTGCCTTCTGGTACTAAGGTTCGCAACTGGGTGGGGTTTAAGGTGCGCAGAGTTGTTCTTGTGTAGCTCCAGTGCACTGCCAGAACATGTGACCTGCCTGCCCCATCCACTCCGAAAGCACCTTTAACATCATCGCTTCCCCTGCTCCGTCTACTCCAAAAGTGAACATGTATGTTTCTTGGGGGTTAGAGCAAAACTATTGAAATTTACAACGTCTTTAATAATGCGATGAAACATTTTCCATTGCGTGGACACAGGTATGTACTGAGAGTGAGCAACACAGTCTGTGAAATTGACTGACACCTCATGTGTCCCCCCTCCCCAGACCCCCAGGACCTACTGCGCTGCCAACACGGAGGACCTAGAGGCAGTGATCAAGCATGTGCAGAGCACTTTCGAGGCAGCTCCGCTGATGGCTGCAGGGGTGTCCATGGGGGGGTGAGTGCAGCTCCTCATACCAGCTGATCGGGCAAGCTGACACGAGTTACCAAACTATGCCAACTGGTGAATGACTTGTGTGGGCAACATACCAGGCTGGTGTACCTATGAAGCCTGTTATGGTGTCGGGAAGTAAAGTTGTAATGGGCTTGTTACTGTTTCGAAAATGTAACCAATCAAACTCGCCAATGTGGTTGAACGAAAGACGAACGTTTTGGTAGCGTTAGTGTCACTGCAGAAGTTATGTTGTGATCTTATCTGAGCATGCAAATGCAATAATGCTGGAAACTCCCTTTCCTTTCTGTACTGGCAGGATGATGCTGGCGAACTACCTGGGCCGCAAAGGCCAGGACACGTGCCTGCGTGGCGTGGTGGTCTTCTCGGCTGGCTGGGACGTGTTTGAGTGCACGGCATCGCTCGAGAAGCCCCTCGACCGCCTCTTGTTCAACTCCTACCTCACCAGCTGCCTGCAGGCCTCAGTGGATCGGTCAGTAGGTCCCAAGCGTGATGGCATGAGCTAGCGTGGGTTAGCGAATGTTCGCGTAGGCTAGCTTGAGTTAGCGTGGGTTAGCACAAGTCTCTTTCAGACCAAGGAGTGTTTGCCGAAACATACAGAAAGTCAAATGAGTATAAGAATATAAGCTGAGTGCTGGGGACTTCGCTGATGATCCCTCTACATATTTATAAAAGCTTTCACTTTGTCATGCTGAGAGCTCTGTCCCCCCTCCCCCCAACTGCCTGTCAGAACCTGTTCCTTCACGCCACTCTACTCTCCCAGTGGATGCCCCACCCCTTCCAGTCCCTCCTGCCCCCTGCTGGTGCCATGTGGCGGCGTGACGCACACCCGGAGCCTCCTGCCCGGGCCTGGCAGGTCGAGGGTCCATCGGGTCTGTTCTCTCACTGGTACTGTGTGCCCAAGCCAGACCCACTCGTGCCAGCCTACTGACAAGGCTTCTATTGTGGCAGCCATGGCTGGCAGCGGTGGACACCGCAGAGTATTTGCGTGAGTTATGTGACGTACAGGGCCTTGGAGCCACCCCACAGGCAGAGGAGCTGTGTAAGCACACGGACGCTGTACCAGCACCACCTTAAAAATCATGGCAACCCTGTTTGAAGGTCAAACAGAGCGAAACCAGTATGTTTTGGTGGCAGATATGAAAAAAAAACAGTGCCAGAGAAAGGGAAATGGAAGCTGTAATGTTCAGGCCTTTCACAAATCCTGCAGTTCAGCTGCATTTTGTCCAACACATAGGGAAGATCACCATACAATATAAATATTTTATTAAACTTTTTTACCATAGACAGGTTCATGTGTTTATGTGTTCACTTTTTAATATACTTATACAGTGCAGTGGGATCGTAATAAATTTGGGCCTGAACAACGTTGAACCGTAAAAACATCGTATTTTTCTGAAGAAATGGCATGCGTCATAAAGTCACCACCATTCAATCCGGCCACGTTATCGTTACATTGTTACTCTGGTGTTTCTCACACATTTCCAAACTTTTTCTACTGAGGCCGGTTTAAAAAAGCACTTTCCGGTACATCCAATTAGGGATATGTATTATAAACCAGTTTTCTGTAGTGTTAATTATTTTATGGCATGTTGGTAACAATTCATTTATTGGAAAATTTGCGTTAATGTTTGAAGCATTTCTTTGAACACTTACTACAATTTAACGTTAAAAATATACAGTTTACTTGTACTCTACACACTTTGCTCACTCAAATTTCATAAAGTCATTTTGTCATAAAGTCGCAGGCATTGGAACGCATTACATACTTTATTGATATCCTCACTGTATTTATATGGATTATAAATCCTCTCCGGAAAAAAAAATTACCACTATAATGAAAAAAGGAAAGGTCTTAATACTAAGTAACATTAACACGGAGCCCAAAGAAAAGACACTGAATTCAATATCAAGTGTTTGCCGTCGTGGGCGTGTGTATGCTACTCACGATTAGCGTCAGGTGCCCGGCATCGTCCCTTGTGAACCGTTACCGTCACCGTGTCACCGTCATTGGCATCAGCGGAGGTGAGAATGCAGCGCCAGCCGAAACGCCACCTGACGTCAGTTGCGTGATGCTGTCGTCAGCTGACAGCCTTCCTGCAGGGGTGGCAGGGGTGGCGTGGGGGGTGTTCGCATCCCAACCGCCCTTCAAACACACCAGAGGCGTGAACCGACGGAGACGTGTTTGTCAGTGGTGTTTCTGTATTCTTATTCAGGTGTTCTACATATTAGCCCATATGTATGCATGCCAAATTAACACAAGAAAATGCATGCAGTACTATTAATCATTATCATAATGACAGTGTGTCACTTTTTTTCTGTCCTTTTGTAGGCACAGGCCTGTGCTTGAGAAACTTTTTGACATTGACCATGTGATGAAGGTATGTGTATTGCCACGCAGTTAAACTTACCTGCAGGGAACGACATCATCAGCCTCTTTGTTTGGCCGTAATATGAAATGTAGAATGGCCGCAACGTCTTGTATTTTAGACATATCAGACCCAAACCGATCGAAGTGTTCACTGCACCGTTCATAAGAACATTTTATTTTATCGACAGCCTTTCTATAGCGCGGTATCTGCCTGTGCGGCTGCTAGGCAGGACACGCCGCCGGCAGCTTCCGACAGCCGCGTTAGATCAGCTGAGTTTAGCACCCGAGTGCGACTTTAAACACCGCCGCTGTGCTAACGATTTGTCCTACCCCGTGAGAAATGTCCTACCCCGTAGTACAGAATGACAGTTATAACCCTCCGTGTGTCCTACCTTATCAGATAATCCTACCCATATGA
>JABJVR010002985.1:0-16533 GCA_025773905.1 Chitala chitala | reverse complement strand
TAGATATATATATATATATAGACAGACAACATACTTACAACATACAGTCCTTTACTGTACCTCTTGCGTTCAGCATGTTTCCTCAGATGATTCATTACTGCCAAGTCTTAAACAACATATTTTAATCAGATTGTGTTTTATTATTTTTTTGTGCTACATTGTGTTTTATTATTATTACTTATTCATTCCAATGCACAACAATGTTTAATATAAAAAAGTGCCATTTTAAAAACAATTTAAAAAACCATAAATGAATGCCATTTACACTTAAAACCTACCATTTTTGTTAGCTTTACTTAAAATAATGAGTTCCTTTATTTAGCATACAAAGTTTATGGCAGACGTGCATGTTAATTTATTTGGGAAAGAGACATTTAGAGAGAAATAAAAGTGGAAAGCTTTAACAAACATACCACAAAGGTGATGGAATGTGTAACTTGGCTGGATATACAGCTTATCTACAAACACTACCATTATTAATATTTGGTATGTTCATTATTACATAAATTAATCTTGTCTACCTGACTCAGTTATCATGCAGCACAAACACTGTCAGTGTAGCCCACTCAAGGTCTTTGAAAATGCATTTTTATTTATTTTTTATTCCTTACATCCATCTCAATTTTTCCACTGGCTTGAGGCCCTTCTGAGTTCCAGGCAAACTTCTTAATGTGTATAGGTAAAGATAACCACATCTAATTAATACAATTTACCTAACCAATTATATTTAAATTAATAATTTAATTTTTTTGATCCTAAAAGTCTGCTTTTATTCCTATATAAAGCAGTATAGGTTAATTATATGGTAGATGTTACTCTTGACTCTTTGGACACTTTGGTTAATGAACTAACAGGCGGAAACTTTTATAATAGCTTTGCTAAATAAACCTTGTAGCTTCCTGTTCAATAAACAGACAATTCAACACTTGTTAGACACATTAACAAGAAAATATACACATGGATTTCATGTAAAGTGCACAGTAAAGTTTTTACAGTAATTACTGACAGTATCATCAATTATTTGTCAAACTTTAACAAAGTATTATTAAACTAATTAAACTAGTTCTGAACCACATGCATATTATTCCTGGTTACAAGATGGAACTAAATGTTTTTGTCAGAACCTCTCATTTATTTTTTTAAGTGGTCATATTCATGTTTTAATTTGACACAGTTTGTGACATGATTTAAGATTTAGTTATGATTAAAAAGTTAATTAATCTCACATTTATATAATTTTATATAACTATACTCTTATTGGTCCAGAGATGTCACATTAATTTCATGGAACTGCACATGTACTTCCTGCAGCCTAATAACAGTTCTACATTGTGCTGCTTATTTAATTCAAAATTCCAAATTCTTTAAAGGGACTTCCTGTTTCTAGTGTGTGGCCTGAGCATATATTTAAATTTTATAAGGTACTATACCTTAGAGTACACTGAAACAATAAATGATAATTAAAATAACTGTTCTAAGTAAAATTTAATGTGACTATATATAATTTTGTAAATAATGTTTTGTTCACATTATAAGTGATATAAACCACTTTGAGCTGTGGTTCATATAGTCAACCCCAGCTTGATAAATGCAACACACCAAGTCGTTGATTTTCGAGGAACAATGAAATTAGTGCAACATGATTTTAAGACAACCTGTAGCAGGTTAGTTTGCCTAAAATAAAAATACAGAGCTGATAAAATTGGTTTTAGTAATACTCCAAGATAACGTACAACATAAAATATACTAGAACACTAGAGCCGCATTCATAAACAGGAAATATACAGCTACCGTCCTTTGTTAGTATTTAGTAGGTCCTCTCCAAGCCCTGCACTGCCTTAGCATATATTTTCATAAAGAGTTTTATCACTGTAAAGGCACAGCCTTCCATGCATTCTTTTCTGCTGTCCAGTTCACTGTAGATTAGACATACAGTGCGTTTGCACTCAGTCATTGCACAGGTCAATACCACAGTCGTTTTGTATCTTGTGAGCATAGAGACCAGTCCTTTCTATGTAACTCATACAAAGTCAATGGGAATCACACTCTTTTAATCCTATAAGTAAATGTAGTAATTAAGTACCCTTAATTCCATCCATCATTTTAACCGCTTATTCCCAGTGAGGGTCACAGGGAAACCTGGAGCCCATCCCAGAGCACATAGGGTGCAGGGCAGGGGACACACAGGGCAGGGCACCAACCCACCACAGGGCGCACACGCACGCACACACACACACACACACACGCACACACGGAAGGAATTGAACCCCAGGCCTGGAGGCACGCAGCGACAGTGCTAACCACCACACCACCGTGCCGCCAAGTACTCTTAATTCTTACTTTTAATTCAGTAGTCCAGTCATTTCTGTGAATGGAGGGGATAGAACTTTTAAAACACATGAAAATATTAAATAGTGTATAATGATGTGTATATTATTGTCTTTGTTGTAAATTTTAAAACAACAAAATAACAGTAAATGAAAACTGCTATTTTATAAAAATGTTTTTAATACTGCATGCTAATTTCCTTCGGGAACTCCAGTCTTGTGTTTCCAGAAGGTGATTAAAAAACATCATGGTTTTTCTTCCTGAACATACTGAGAAGCATGCACATGCAATTCTACAGCAGATTACTTTATTCCAATGCTCTGCTCTTTGGGAATATACATTGCACAACCAGTGTATTCAATACACAGCTTTAAGAATTGCTACCAAGAGTATAAGCATAAAGGCCTCATTCTCTTTTCATTTCATTGGCTACTGGACTGATTTCACTTATCTTACACTCGCATATAAGGCATATAAAAAGCAGTGGCATACATAATGGAGCTGATTCATGTAATATTCTCCAAATCGTTCACTTAGATCCGAGAAGGTGGGTCTCCTTCTTATTCCATATATGAATAAACATGTTGGTGCTAAACTGTTTACCTACAGAACATTATGATGCTGTCTGCTTCCCTTTGTGTGGTATGCTGAGTCTGTAAATGCTGACTGAATACCTATTTCTTTAGTTTTGCATATCCTCCCTGAATCCATTGGAGTGGGACACTGCATTTAGTTTTTTGTCCCTCTCCTCTATTGTCATCTGGCTTTAACTACATTTGTGTTTTTTTCTCACTCCTCTTAAGTTCCTTTGGGCAACCCAGTTGGAACAGTGCAATATTAAAATAAATGTAACTGAATTTAACATTTATACAGTCACAGAAAGCACAGACCAAAATAAAATATCACAGCTTACATTCAAGTTATTAATGATTTTGCCAACATCACTGGAGTCCAAACATGTACTCTTATTTTGAGACAATGCATACATATGGTGTTACCCACTACTACAAGATCTCCTTTGAGGATATGTTTCTCTTGTTATATTTAAAATTTTTATCCCCCCTCCCCTTAGTCTGTACAATATGTGTATCTCCTTCTTCAAAAGATTAATAGAACTGAAGGAAAGCATATCTACAGTAAGCTGTTCTTGTAAACTCATGATTTTTTATTGTCCCTTCAAGCTGGTGTGAAGCCCCACAGACTCTAATCCTGTAACCATATACTATAAAAGCAGTCCCTCAGTTTGTACAGTCCCAACAACCACCTGGATGAGGTGCAATAGAATCTTTATTAATACTTAAAAAGTACTGGAAATTTCTAAAACTGATCTGCTGATGTAAACTTAATGTAAAAATAATATAAAATTCAACAAACTCAGCAATGGGGCTTTAGAAAAGTTTCAGAAAAAATACGAAATACGTTTTGTCTGAAGTGAGGAAAACACAAGCACCGTATGAGCCATTTTCATTCAATTTTAATGTTTCTGTTCACTTGCTGGTGTCAAATCCCAAAAAGAGAAAGAAAAAAAAAAACATCCAGAAAAATGTAGTTTGGTTCTTCATGAAATGCATGCTTGTACCCATCAACTGATAGTTCTGGTAAGATTACTATGAGTACTAAAACTTTGCTTTAAAAAAAAAAGGAAAGTCATATAGAGAAACTGCAGAAGTGAAACTAAAGACAGGATCTTGTAACTCTGTAGGGAAATGACAGACAGGTTGGTAAGCCTGCTAAGATAGCTGCTGAAAATACATGACTAACAAGACAAGGAGAAACATGGTAAAATAATTATTAATGTATTATTATTATTATACGATATTATAAGATAAATGCTACTTTATGTTGCAGTGTATGTCTTTAATTCAAAAATGTCTGAAGCCACTATGAATAATGAGTGTCCTGGAATGGGGTGTGTGTGTGTGTGTGTGTGTGTGTGTGTGTGTGTGTGTGTGTGTGTGTGTGTGTGTGTGTGTGTGTGTGTGTGGATGCAATCGCCCTTTTAGGACTGGCCAGTTATATTACACAGCAATAATTTAACTCCAAGATTTAGTATTATTTTTACTATCCTGTACATTGCATCATCATAGAAAGCTATCAGAAAATATCATTCATAATCCCTGAATAAATGTGGTTTAATAACACATTCACACATTTCTTATGTGTTGTAGGTAGTCTCTCATTATCCGTACCCTTCACCCATTCACTTTTTAGCCATTTGTAGGAAATCACCTTGTGCTACTGTGTAATGTGGACACAATTATAATACTGTTATTAATAATCAACATCAGTTATTCTTTTCAAGACTAATCATTGTAGCATTTTAGATTAATAACCCTCCTTAAAATTTTAAGTCTTTCAGATGATTCCTTATATGGCCTGTTTTTGGGATGATGAATATGAGTCAAAGGTTGTTTGTGTGTTGAGGGTGCAGGCCCTGTGCTTGTGGGGATTTGTAGACTGAACACTAGCAGACAGAATTTTAGTTAAAGACCAGCAATATGACGTGGAGGTCAAGAAAAGATTATTGACCAATCGTGTATTTCCACTTTAATATTTATTACACATTTCATTACGTCTTGCTTATGGATTTTTTCCAATATAAGTTTTATAATTTTCCTAATTTGGGGAACATTCCCCTGACTCTGTGTTTGGGGTGTTCATTGGTGTGTTGTGCTTTTGTCAATAAATCTATTTGAAAAACTTCCTCCTGCCTTGTGAGCAATTACATTTTTTGATTTGAATTTTACTTTCACAGTACACAAAATAGTACTTTTACTTTCACAGTACACAAAATTTTTCACAAAATAGTTAATGTGTCAGGGATGTGGAGGGGATACTGAGGACTTAGTCATGAGACATGGGCAGAAAATGATGAGGTGATCCCTAGTG
Organism: Chitala chitala; assembly: GCA_025773905.1. NCBI lineage: Eukaryota > Metazoa > Chordata > Actinopteri > Osteoglossiformes > Notopteridae > Chitala > Chitala chitala. The sequence continues at coordinate 11,316 of JABJVR010002985.1, read as the reverse complement.
GAACATGAACAGGAGATGATGGGGTGCTCACTGGAGAGACATAGAGAGGAGATGCTAAGGTGATCCCCGGTAGAACATGGACAGAAGATGATGTGTTCTTTCATTCTTCTTCCACTGAAGTAACCATCTCACTTTTATTAAAAATAAAATTTTAAATATAATAAGAATTTTAAAGATTTTTATATAATGCTCAAGTCTGGGGACTATGAATAACATCCCAAAACCTTAATGTCTCATTCAGGTAAGTACTTCCTGGTTGATTTGTGATACATTTTATGTTGTTTTAAGAGCATGTTGTATGATACAGTAATTTCCAGGATACATAATTTATGCTTTTTATATAATCTACTTGAATTATTAGACTTGTATTAATGCAAATTAAGTGTCAAGTTGAACTCTGTATATTATCATAAAAAAGCAGGAAATCAGGGACAGACTATGGTCGACTGTACATTCTAGATATCACATTCTTTCCTTTCAGTTAATGAATAACTGCCTTCCAATATTCTGATTACTTACCCCAGGATCAATACTTTCACAAAAGACTAAGAACAGAATGATAATCAGTAAATGAGCATTTGTGGTGTTTTGGTTTGGCCCTTGCAAGTCTGTTGAAGACTATGTGTGTGTTTCAGCACAAAACATCTGCGAGGGCTGTCCGCACCTGACAGCATTTGCATATTTTCAATTAAACCTGCACGTAGTTGGGCAGGTAGGGAAAACACAAGCAGACAACAGGAATGCCTGTCACCTGGTCGGAACAATAAATTACCTGGGGAAATGTGCCACTCTAGACATGCTGAGTGGTTTGTATTCTATTACAGAAATTTATATCCAGCTAATTAATTCAGATTATAGTCAGAGCTTTTATGATCATTTTCAGGAATTTCTGTGACCATATGGCACAAGCATGAAAAATTCCAGTAACAGACGGAAGGAAAAGCTGTAATATATTAAAGATCAACCGTTGAACGTCTCGGAATTGAGTAATGTACATCATACCATATTACCATGCACATATTTAATTTGGTCCATATTATGGAGAGAAAATGTTCTCCATTTCTGTATGGCTTAAAAATCTTTGTGCAGAACATTGCACACAATAGTCTTAGAAAAGAAAATGACTAGAAGCAATACACATAAAATAATTAAATTGTGCCTTAATTTTAATCTACTACTAGTACTATAGATATTATTATTTTTATTATTATTATTATTATCTGTATTAGTAGTAGTAGTTGTTGTAGTAATATTTAGTTTTTAAATATAATTTGTTCAGATTTTTTTTATTTTTACTTTATGGATTATGTTTCTTCCTTACAAACTTTCAATACTGAACCTTTTTTCTCCAAAAAATTTCAGATGTTGGACCTTGTGTGTTTTAGTTTCACTAGGGTCTGACCTTTTGACCTGGGGTTTTTATTAGGCTTACCACACTTTGCTTTTCAACTTGATGTGTTTCTAAATTCAGCTCTCTGTTTGAATCCCACTTGGTTGTGTCTGGTGTTATTACATAAGATTTATACTTCTCATTCTTTCCAAAATGTATAAAACTATAGGTGCGTAGTACAGATAACCTGTAAGTTCTACTTTTAATTGATCCCAAAGCAAGCATTTGTCTTTCCAAGGGGCTCTGATGCCCATTCTTACATTTCTCATGACTGATATATGATGAACTCCCACAATAATTACCACTATTCACTTTGTGTCAAAGAAAGACACAACCAGTATTGCACCACCAGCAGGCAGCTGTCTCTTTGTCACAACATTGCACTCAACCATGTTCATAACTGCCCATATCCTCCAAATTTAACTGTGTTATTCCACCCCATTACTCTTCACAAAATAAAATTTGGGCATTTCACCACTGGCACACCAATAGTGGGCTGAGTATTATTGAACCTGTGATACAACCAAAAGCTTGTTTGCTTAGCAAGTTTGATGGAAGAAGAGCACAAAAATGTTCAAGTTTATAAGATTAACTAGGATAAGCAGTGAATGAATTCAGTAAGCAAAGTTAGTATAACAGCTTAAGATGAGCTAACCAGCTACCAGACATAAGGCTGTGCTAACTTGAGCCAGAGAGAACAATCTTGTCAATCAAAAATACTTGATGGGTCACTGCAAAATTTGATAATCTTTGTATGATTGTTTGACTATTACATCCATCTGTTCTTAAACCACATCCTTAGAAAGTGTGCCAGTTCACCTTGAAGCTATTGCAGCAAACACAAGGGGTGAGGTAGGGTACAGTCTGAAGAGGAATCCATTACATGCACACTCAGTAATTACTGATTCACTACATCAAATTCTGGTGCATATTCTCAGAATCGAGGTGGCACAGTGGCACAGTGGTTAGCACAGTTGCTTCGCACCTCTGGGCCTGGGGCTTGATTTCCACCTTGGGTCTGTGTGCATGGAACCTGCATGTTCTCCCTGTATTTAATGGGTTTTCTCTGGTCTCCTCCCACAATCCAAAGACATGTTAGGTTGATTGATGCCTCAAAAAAGTAGTTTGTAGTGTGACCTGTGGTGGGTTGGTGTCCCCCTGCCCTGCTTCCTGGGATGGGCTCTAGGCTTCTCATAACCCTGAATTGGGTAAGTTAGTGTAATGGATGGATAGATCCTCTGAACTGCTTACTTTTAGACTGAGAGTTAAGCAGACTACATTGAAAGAAAGAGAATGTTAACTACAAACACACATGTAGGTTAGACAGGACATTAATCAATTGCATTTTTTTTCATTAAAACATAGACTAGACCTAGACTAAGTACCTTACTAAGTACATTTTTTACAACAGTATCTGTTTGCTGGTTATTTAAAAGTTTCCAATACAAGGACAAGTTACTGTGACTGTAAGTACACAAGTCCCACAGGAAACTGGTGGGAGTGTCAACAGAGGGGAATTGGCAAAGGCATGTGTTTGGACAGGACTGTGGGTATGTGATTGTAAGCTAAAAGCAATGTGAAAACAGTCAGTGTGCTCCCCTTTTCTTCAGACCTTCTGTCATTGTTTTTACTTTATTGGTTTGACTGTTTATCTCAGGCATTTGTGTAGGGTCTCTCAGCAATTGTACAACATTGAGATCCAGGTGCAAAATAAATCAGAACCCTTCTTTCTGCGGAAAGAATTCCAAAAAGCATCAGTCTATTTCTAAAAGCATCAGTCTATTGTTAACCTACATGTGCTTTTGCAACTGACAAAAATAATGCTGTGCAGTGGCTTCAAACTGTGAACATTTTAATGCAAACTGACAAATTATTATTTTTAATCACTTTGTATTGACTCACTAGTAAATTTAGCTGTCACTTTTTCACTATCGAAATTCATCCTCGTTATTGTCTGTTGCATGCTACAGTCCTCCACAAGCACCATGCACAGTCCCCATTGGTTTCTGCCTTTGATACAAATGTTCAGCATAAATAAATAAAACACAAAACATATGACACTAGACTAGCATCATACATCAGCAGACTTTATTTGATTCAGGGTAACAAAGTAAAAATGCCTTAAACTGAAAGGTATTAACCTGCACAGCCCTCTGATGTTACTGCTCAGGCATCCACATGGTCTGCACCCATGAGGAAATCAAATAGAAAGATATAACAGAGGTGTGTTCAGTAAAGCAAGTCTGTTGCAAAACACAGTGTATAAAAATTAATGTGCATATGTGGGTGAATGATAATGAAGAAGACCATAAATAGTGGTGTAAAAACATGTTGAAAATCATAAATCTGTTCTACTTGACAACAAAAAAGATATGGTCACACCCATTCCTCTACCTGCATTCACTATGCTCACTCTAACAATGCATCTAGTCAATTCTTGATCACTGCATTTTCATTAAATTACAGTACCACAAAAGCCTTCAAGGAAATATGAAGATCTCCAAAATTCAGTCCAGCTAGTGTACTTGTGGTGTCTCCCTCTGGAATTGCATAAGGTATATGACCAGAGACTTCCATTTTATATATACTGCAGGATAAATGTATTCTAAAGTTGAAAATGATGAACCTGCAAAGGTATGTTGAATAGCAATAATTTGAAATGCTCTACTTGGAGTCAGACGGCACAGTGGCATGGTTAGCACTGTTGCCTCATCTCAGGCCTGCATTTGTGGAGTTTGCATGTTCTCTCCATGCTGGCTTTTCTCCAGGCTCTCCAGTTTCCTTCCACAGTCCAAAGACATACAGGTGAGGTTGATTGGTATTTGCACATTGCCTGTGGTGTGTGTGTGTGTGCTCTGCAGTGGGCTGATACCCTGCCCAGGGTGTCCCCTGTCCAGTGTTTTCTGGGATGGTCTTTAGGCCTTCTGCGACCCCAACCTGGATAAGGTGGTACAGCGAGTGAGTGGTGAGTATACTTTGGGTCATTTTCAGTTGCAGAGAATCTTGAAACATAAAACTAAAGGAAACACAACAAAGAAACTTGTGTTTGTTTTCAAAGTTTGTGGTCCACATTATGTGGTGGCGTCAAAGTACAAAACAAATTAACAAATTAAAAAACACAAGCACAAACTATAACATTGAACAACACATCCAACTCACTTTATTTACATGGGGAATCAGAACTAGCATTACTGAGCTGACATGACTGGCTTAAAAAGCTTAATTCATCTTAGAAAATGGGCTCCATAAATACACATGGCCGATGTGGCTGATATTAAATTTACAGTATATTCAAAAGTGTTGGCATCGCTAGTGAAAATTTTGGTTATTATGAATAGTTACAAGAGTAGAAGATTAACTGACCCCCAAAAGAATTGTTATAGATGACACATTTTAAAATAGATTAGTAAATTAGTTTTGGGTTTTAAGTCTTAGAGTGAAAAAAAAGGAAAGGAGCACCATGTAAAAGATTGGGCACCCCAAGAGATTTGACCTCTCTGATAACTTTTACCAAGGTCTCAGCCCTTAATTAGCTTGTTAGGGTTATGGCTTATTCACAAACATTGTTAGGAAATCTAGGTGATGTAAAATTTAAAGCTTTATAAATTACTTTGACTCTGCAACCTTGTCCCAACAAACAGCAGCCATAGGTTTCTCTAAGCAGCTCCCAACCTCTCTGAAAACTTTAATAACACAAAGCAGGAGAAGACTATAAGAAGATAACAATGCATTTTTTGTTATTTTTCTCAGTTTGTATTTTAATTAAGAAATGTCAGTTACCAGGAATGATGCATATCAAGTTGAGGCCTGAAAGACCAATATAACTTTCTGAGGTAACTGCTTGTAGTATTGCTAAAAAGGCAATGAAAACCCCCATGTGAGTGTAAATGACCTTCAGAAAGATTTAGTAGACTCTGGAGTGATGGTGCACTGCTCTCCTGTGCAGCGAGACCTGCACAAACATGACCTTCATGTAGGAGTCATCAGAAGAAAACTTTTCTTGCATCCTCACCACAAAAGTTCAGCATCAGATGTTAGCAAAGGAACATTTAAACAAGCCTGCATGTTGAAAACAATCCCTGTGGATTGCTGAAGTTAAAATAAAACTTTTTGGCAGCATTGAGGAAAGGTAAATTTATTGTACAAAGTGTGCAGAATTCCATGAAAATAACATCACTGTAATTGTTAAGTATGGAGGTTGATCGATCATGCTTTGGGCTTGTGTTGCAACCAGTAACATGGGGAACATTTCACTAGTATAGTCTAAGAATGGATTTAAATAAATGACAGCAAATTCTGAAAGCAACCATCCTTTTGTCTGTGAAAAAGTTGAAGATGGAAAAAAGGTGGCTTCTACTACAGGGTAATGATTCTAAACACAAATTAAAATCCACAATTGACTACCTCAGGAGGCTTAAGATGGTTTTGTCATGGCCCTCACTCCCCCAACCTAAATGTTATTGAAAATTTGTGGATAGAACTCAGAAGAGCGATGCAGACAAGACGTCCCAAGAATCTCACAGAACTACAGGATGTACACCAGGAGGAATGTCTTAAAAAATCCCCAAACATGAATTTTAAAACTTAGCTGGCTACAGAAAGTGCTTTCAAGCTGTGACACTTGCTAAAGGGGCTGTTTAGTACGAACCATGCAGGGTGTCCAAAGTTTTGCTTCAGGCCCTTTTCATTTTTCATGTTATTTTGAAACTGAAAAATGTGGAAATAAAAAGTAGTCTTTCTTAAAATTTCATATTTACCTTTATGCCTTTAGGAAATCAGTCAGTCAGTCATCTTCTATACCGTTTCATCCTGTTAAGGGTCACAGTGAAGCCTGGAGCCTATCCCAGGACACATAGGGTGCAGGGCAGGAGAAACCCAAGGCGGGGCGCCGACCCACAGCAGTTTAGGAAATCATATCATCTTTTTGCTTAGCTATTCACAGTAAGAGAAATTTTATGCCCATATTTTGCATACCACTTAATAGGTTACACGACAGACCCTACTGACTTTCAAGAAAACTACCCTGTGTCAAAATACATAAACTTGTATTATCAGGTCACCCACACTTCAACTTTTGTATGCTTAAGAAATGATTTTTTTTTTCTATACAATTCAGGATTTTGCCTCTGTTATCAGCTATGGTGGCATGGTGGTTAGCAGTGTTGCCTTGTACTTCCAGGCCTGGGGTTCAAATGCCACCTTTGGTCTGTGTGTGTAAAGTTTGCATGTTCTCCCTGTGGTTGGTGGGTTTTCTCTGGATCCTCTCACAAGCCAAAGACATGTGGATTAGGTTAATTGGTGTCTCTAAATTGCCTGTGGTAGGTTGGTCCCTTGCCCTATGTCTTCTGGGATGGGCTCCAGGCTTCCTGTGACCCTTAATAGGATAAAGTGGTATAGAAGATGACTGACTGACATTATCTGTTGTGTGTTCTGTAATGTTGGCATGCCCAGGAATGGCTGTGGAACCAATCAACCTTGGACCCCCAGAGGTTTTTTTTTTTCCATACTGTGGAGTTTTTGGTTCCTCCCCGACAAAGAGCATTTCCACATGTTCTGTATTCAGAAGCTGTGCTTAACCATTCTACTGTGTACAATCATCCATCCTTCCATCCATCCATTCATCCAACCAACCACCCAACTAGTAAACCATTGGTATGCTGGACCACAAGTGCCCTGGAGCCTATCCCAGGCAGTTTAATGCATGAAGCAGGGTACGCCACGAATAGGGCACCAACCCATCGCAGGGCACACACATGCTCTCTCTCTCTCTCTCTCTCTCTCACACACACACACACACACACACACACACACACACCTTAAGGAAATTTTTTAATTTCTCAATTTGTTTAAGCCAGATATCTTTTTGTTGAATGCAGAGGCATGATGTCAAACATACCCATATCAGAACAGAACAAGCGGGACAATATAAAAACATCTAATATTTTTGAAGTTGATCCTACTTGCTGAGCCACAGGGTTGCCCAGGTAACAGCTTACACGTGTTCAGATTATGGTATGTATCATTACTCTCATCTTCATACTCCAGTGCTTCTCAAAGATACTCAGGAATGACAAATCAGTTTAAACTCTGCAAAATACCTATTAAAGACTTTTTAGTATAGTCATGTTTTTTACTTGTTAGTGTTAAAATTTGCCATAGGTACTGCAATATTGTGCAGCAGTTTTTGTTATACATAATTACTGCTATATTCATTTTAGCTAGCAGTGACCTAGATTTCTGTGAAAGCTTCAAAAAAGACTAGGAAGTAACCCAAGGTTTTGGGTTCAAGAACACGAGGCACTCAGAAAGACAAATGATTCAATGCTGCCATACACTTTCACAGAACACTGTTCCCCCAAACTCCATTGTCGGGGTACCCTTTTCACGTGAACTACAAAACATTGAGTTTACTACATTTACCTCATTCTTGAAGGTCTTTAAAACTCCCCTTTTTAAAAATACTTTTACTATAAAGTTTAATCCAAACTTGACATCTTTCCATGTAATTGACATCTTTTTTTAACCTAAATTGAAATGTGGTTTTGAAGTTTTTTTTTCTTTTTGTTAATTCAATTCAGTCTTTTAAATAGTTAGTCAATATAACATACACCAATCAGCCATAACATTATGATTCTGTGAATACAAAAATCTGAGTTCATTGGATGTATGCAACTGAGTAGGTCTCATTTTTGCTGCCAAAACAGTTCTGACCTGTCGAGGCATGGACTCCACTATGCTGTTGTATCTGTCACCAAGCCATCGGTATCAGATCCTTAAAGTCATGTAAGTTGCAAGTTGGGACCTCCATGGATTGGACGTGCTTTTCCAGCACACCCCAGAGCCCCTGAGGAGGGATAATTACACATGCACAGAACACAACATCTCGCACATTCAGTTTTGTATATTGAGTAATGTAGGGCATAAAGTCAGGACTCTCTTGTTTAAAAGGCCACCCTTTCATTACCAGCTCTCTTAGCTATAGTAATACAAGAGCTTTGCTTGTTTAGGTATGTATCACTTTTGAGGGCACTGTGTGGCGTTCCACATCATCAATATCATCTCCTCAATATATGAGGAAGGTGGAACATGGAGCAGTGGCATGTGGCTCAGAGTTCCAATGATCATTACCTGGTCTTTAGATGATCTCATACTCTTAGGCTCTTAAGGTTACCATGCATCACTGAATATGGGGTGACACCATCTGTGGAATGGCCTTCATTTCAGGAAAGAATTTCTGCAGAGGCTTGTGATGAATACAGATAGTAAATATCCTTACATAAAGACATTTGTAGGACTGCTGTATGCCAAACATAACAGCTAAGCCCTTTTTGTCCAGCTGTGAATAGTTCCGCTCCACCAGTGTCAGGGTCTATGATATAAAACTGAATTGGTCTTTCTTGACCATTTGGAATCCCATGTGATAGAACAGCTCCAATTCCAATGGGTGAGTCATCACAAGACAATATGAGACTTTTTGTCATCATAATGTACTAAAACATCAGAATGAGTTCTTCTGACTTTTCAAAAGCAGCTTGCTGTCTTCCCCCAACATCCATTTATTGTCTTTCTTCAATAACGTGTTGTGGTACCAGTTGTGTTGCCAGATTTGGTAAAAGTCTATTGTAATTATTCAACGGGCCCAAATAGGCTTTAAGTTCACTGACATTTGAGAATGCTGGTGCTTCATGATTGGCTTTTTCCTTGTTTGGCAAAAGGTGAAGTCCTGTAGCATCCACCTAGTGACCTGAGAACACTGCCTCTTGGCAAAAAAAAAAAAAAAAAAAAAACATTTGCTGCTCTTCAGCCACAAGCCTGCGTTTTTCAGCCATCTAAGCACCTCACATAGATTTTTGAAGTACTCTTGGTCATTTCTGCCTGTGGCCTTGATGCCATCCAGGTACATAGCCATGTGAGGAATTCCCACAATCAGCTCTTCCATAAGGTACTGAAGAATGGCAGTGCTCGAAGAGACACCAAAAGTAAGACAATTCACAGGAAAAAAGCCTTTGTGTGCATTATTGTTACATACTTCCTTGAGTCCTTTTTTCAAGCACTACCTACTAATGGGCATGACTGAAGTCTAATTTGCTGTACTTCTTATCACTTAAAAGCTTCTCAAACAAATCCTCAGTTTTAAGAATTCAATACTGTACCAATTTGGAGGCTTCATATACTATTCATTTATAACCCCCCAAAATTCTAATAAAACTATCTGGTTTGACAACAGGAACAATAGTTGCTTCCCACTCTTTACCAGTTCTATTATGTTGCCTTTCATGGCCCAATGCAGCCCACTTCCTACCTTGTGTTTCATCATGTATGGCACTGACCTTGGTTTAAAATACCTTAGTCTCTCCTTATTGACAATGTTAATCTTAGCTGATGGGCCCTGCCATGTTCCCTGCTCCTCTTTAAACACAGTCTCATGGGCCTGTAACACATTATACATGGCAGTTTTGTCACTCAATATGATGGACACTTGTTCAGTCTACTGCTAGCTCTCTGATTCATCCTCTGCTAAGTATATTTAGGCTATTGCCTGGCACCACTACTTCTGGCAGTTGTTTGACAATGTCTTTGTCCTGTGGTGTCACCTGTGCCATGCCCAAGGTTTCTACCTGCTTACCTGTACAGGTTTGTACATTTAGGGAACTGCCCAATAGCTCTGGAACCTTCCCCTTGGTCTCTAGTCTAAAATACTTCTGAATGATTATAATGGTTAGATTCCCCTCAGTGTTCAACTGAAAGTTTGTTTACACTTGAGTCATTAACCTTTAGACTTATTAGTGGCACTTTTGCTATGATGATCCCTGTTAATTTGTGCATGGTGAGCATCTCTTAGCCCTTACTACTCTCTGTGTCTTCACTTATATGATGTCTCTTTTTTTTCTTCCTGAATGTCTGTTCTGCTCCTCCCCTCTTGACATCACCAGCTGGCAACGAAGCTCTGCACATTCCTTTAATGACATTTCCTTTTGTATTTCTGACAACTTTCAGCAGAGAAACAATAATCTAAAAGTGCTGCATGATCCCCTTCACATCTGTAACACAAGACACGCGGTACCCCACATGGTTTCATTCCTGTGACAACTTTCTGCACAGTTTTAGCCTTTATTTGTTTCTGCAAATCTTCAACTTCTTTATTTGCAGTTTCCATACCCCTGAGCCAGCTTCAAAGGTTCTGCAAATGTTAATTCAGGTTCTGAGAGCAAGTGATGTTGTATTCAGTCATTATCAATGCTCCAAACTAGCTGATCTTGTAACATTTCTTTCCCCTTACTGCCATAATTGCTGTTCTGAGCCAGTTTAAAAAGCACAGTGACATACTCAGTCACACTTTCTGTTGTTTACTTGTTTCTTGAATAAAATTTAAACACTGGACACTTTCAATTGGCGTTGTGATGCATTTTCCTTAACTCTACTAGGTCATCATATGATTCATATGATTTATCCCCAGGTTTATCCAGACTTAATAAGCTTCACATCTATGTGTAAGTGTGACAACCCAACTCAGGAGAATTGCACTTTTTTTACAGAATCTGTAATCCTATTTGTCACAAAAATATAACAATAACTCCAATATTCTTCCCAAGATTGCAATAGCTTTCAAATGTTATGACAAAGCCCAAAACGCTGGCCATAATCTCTCTTTGGTCCATTTGGTCTATGACTAAGCCTAACTATAGAATCTCACAGTCACCTATTTATTTATTAAATTTCTTAATTTTTTTTACCCCATCAGCATATGTAGTAAGATGAATTTCAGGTACAAAAACATTAAGCAATCAGAAACATAAATCAGTTATCCACAGAATATCCACAGACTATGTAGCAGCCTATGAATTTAACATTCCCCACACACACACACACACACACACACACACACACACACACACACACACACACACACACACACACACACACAC
>JABJVR010002984.1:0-16533 GCA_025773905.1 Chitala chitala | reverse complement strand
TTAAACATGCCCGAAAGCTCTTCGTTTTTAAACACTTAAGAGATATTTTAATATGTCAAACGTAGCAAATCATATAAAATCGTATCATCAAAAAAACTGTGTATTGCTTTTCCACGGTAACTAAAATTGTTCTAAAAAACACTTCTTTTGCCGTGCCGCCCAACACACACACACTAATATTCAGTCGCTCATACAACAATCAACCAAACGCTAATACTCGAGACGCGACGCTTTCCTGCGCTTGGTTTCAACTCGAGCCCGACTATTGGTCAGAATATTCATCCCGCCCATAATTCCTCGTATTTTCTTGCACCTTACTGGTTAGTCACAACGTCAATCAAAACGATTTGCGCGCAAGATGTACGTAAATGACGTCTAGTGGAGTGCCCGATCTTTCGGTGCGCCGTACAGTAAAACGGTACGAGAGAAACGTTCAATTTGTGGGCGCTGCTGTCAGTCAGTCGGCTTCATAATAGAGCGCGCTCTTATTGGGGCGGGGGAAAAAGTGCAAGCGGGTTTAGCTGAATCGTCCCAAAACAGTGTTACAATACAGATGTGTTCATCCGCCGTTATAAAAAGGAGAAATCGCTGTATCACGCAATCGCTCTGATTTATTAGAGGGAAAATATAATTAGCTGGTGCTTGTCACTTATACGTTATCGCTTTCAGTGGCATTTCGTAAGAAGAGAGTCACTCGCTTTGGAAATAGTTGTACTGTTAAAGATGTCAACTATTTTCCACTATTAGTTATTTACAATAATAACCTGCTCATCGTTTTTACGTTAAATGGTGAAAAGCCAGACTTATATGGTAATAAATGACTGTTGTTGACTTAGAGTGCGTATTATATAATATATATTATATAAGAACAAAAAAATCAGTGAGACGCATTTTACAGTAAATTTAAAGAATACACGTGCGGTATTCGGTTTTATGGCTCTTCGCTGCCGAGAAAAACATTTATGCAAAATTTTTGTAGTCTATTAATTACCAATTTTTCTTGTTTATTTTAAAATACACATTTTATGGTCATTCTATTTTTGCCAAGGACAAATTGAAAAAATAATTTTAGATGTCATTTATTTTTGTGCTTTTTCAATGTATTTCCTGTTTTACGACGGCTTATTCTCCCCCTGTGGTAGATTGTAGAACTACAATTTTCTGTCACCTTCCTTTGAGTAGTATATGTACAAATTTTGGTGCCATTCCGCTTATTGGGCAGAGGTACAGTAAAATCGGAATAGGTTAATTTTAATTATAATCACCCTGTACATACAGTGTAACAAAATCACCCATTGTAAGTACACGAAATATGTTCTACAATTATTAAGGTGAAAACAATAAATTCAAGGACGTTGATGTAACGGTATCACTACATATTTGGACACATAGCTAACATGGAACAAATCATTATTCCCAAATTATTCCCCAGGTTCGAGTAAAAGTGTTTTATATCGAACTCTTACAGTCTGAGTAAGAACAAAATTTTAAATGTCAAAATTTTAAAAGTCGCAATTTTCCGAGATAATAGCTTTTATTGTAGAAATATTTGTTTAAGCATTTTTAAAAGTTGTCAGTACACAACACAATAAAATTGAAAACAAAAAACAATGTGCTCTGACAAAATGTGTTCAAAAAGTCCATTTATTGTAATATAGACTACTGAGTGTATAAGATCTTAAACCAGCGAATAGCAGTTATGACATTGTGATGTTATTTTTATTTTATTGTATTTATTTGTTTTTGCTGTAAAATCGCGTTTAATTTATAGTTATGTTATTATGTTAACAATTAATATAAAATAAGCTTGGGACTTCTCCATAGTAATAGTTCGCACTACTCACTTAAAATGAAAGCTACCAATATAAACTGAAAAATAACTAATAATGGGGACGGGCATCGCATACCACTGGAGGAATAAAACAATGGAATATTGTTAGAACAAACAGTTGTGTTTCTTGGGACGTTTGGTATCGAAAAATACAAATGGCCGTTTATTTATACACTCACCAATCCCATTTTTGCACTCCACTAATTTACTGAGTTTTAAGTAAGTTTGAAAGATTAGGCCTTATTTGAATTATTTGGTCAAGGATCCATATAATCTAGTTCTTATAATTTATAACACGGTCGATATCTGTACGCTACTACATTTTATTAGTGTAAATTGATCCAGTAACTTCAAACACACCGTGGCGCTTTAAAGCATGCCCCTCTCTGTCTAATCGCTGTTGTTACAATGTATCGCAACGCCCCATCTCCAGACACCCTCCCCGCAGTTTTGTGTGGCCGGTTGTCAAGCGCACGGTGAAGCTGCGCAGCCAGTCCCAGTCGAAAACATTCATTCATTCGTGCTAATAAAAGACTGTTTGCTCATGAAGGACACCTCTGCCGATTATTCACCGGGCTGTCCTGCTTTCAAACTGGAGTTGATAAGATTTTCGACGCTCAAAGTTCCGACGAGACTTTACTATGGATTTACTCAGATGTCCCAAATGTACCATGGCGTTTACGTCTTTGCATTTACTGGAAAAACACAAAGAAAAGTTCTGCATCGGGGAAGTCATCGGGAAAACCAGCCAAAATGCAACTTTGACAGACGTGGTACGGTTAATATCAATCCACGCCTCTACTGAAATTATATGGAACACATTGTGACGTTAATATGGCTTTTTATGTCCCACAATTACGTTATGTGTAAGGGAGCGCTGATGTTAAGGACTGTTCTCACTGTAGTTACGTAGCTATTCTAAGAAACGTGTTAGTAACTAGTTTAACGCTGAACATAACTTCTTTACATTGCCAAACAAATTTAATTACATTTACAGAAATGTGTGTAGTTGTTAATTAAGCTAACCTACTAAAATATTTTCTCGTTTGAGCGCGTTAAGAGGCATGAAGGTCCGTCACATTCCTTTGTTGTTCATAAACACGTAAAAATGGACTGAATGCATGTGTCGGTTTACAGAACTGAATAGTTTGTTAATTGCGCCAAGTTCACGGTATAATAATAGAATAAATAATGAAACAATAAAGGAGAAGGACAAATTGCGGTGCGTCTGTATTGTGTGTATATTTACTGTCAATAAACTGAAAATTCAAAATTTTAAAAAACAAACATATTAAACTTTGACATTACACTGCTTCAAATTGGAGTATTACTCGTTGAAGTTTAGGAAAGAAACACTTAAAAGTATACCTAATGAATAGATGTTAAATGTTTCTTTATTGTGTAAGACGTGGATAAAACGAGTAAATAAGGTAAAACAGGATAGGTGGTATTGGTGTCTGTTACCTGAAGATGAGAATATCAATTAGTCCTGTCTGAATGGAACTGCTGCTGTCATAAAACTACACATCATTATAAATAGTAACTAACTCTACTGCACTACTGCGAACAGCTATTTAAGGAGCCAGATTTAGAAAGTTAATTTAAATATCAAAACCTGGTTATTTGTGCAAATATTTGACATGAAAAGCGTATTCCCAAGGGTGCTCTTGTAAACTGCAATCTTCTTATTCTCCAGGTGGAGAGAATGAGGGATCATGGGAGGAGGCGCCAAGAGAGACGGGAGCAGCAGAGGCTGGAGAGCGAGTGGTTACTGGGCCCACAGGACCTCGACATGAAGCCTCAAGCCCAGGCAACAGAGGCAGCTCATGTCAGAAAACCTAACAGTGAACCTGCACCAACGAGCACACTGGTATACAGATGAAAACATCCATCTTTCAATGGTGTGGTTAAGAGTTTTTCCCAAAGAAGTGTTTATCACGGAGAACAACTGTACATAGTCTAGGGTGGAAGTGATTCGAGTCAGGCCTTTTTCACTTTTTCCCCCGCCCCAACCTGTGTTTAGCAATTATTTGTCATTTGCACTCTCTGTAATACTATAGACAGATTTTTCAGAGTGAGAAACTAAAATGAAGTTCAATGGAATTTTTCTCTGTTGTAGCTAATGAGGCTTCCTGTGACTCTTGTCACACGTTGCTTCGTAACCAGTGCTTCCAGTGACAGTAAAGGTGCTGATATTCCTCCCAGACAGGCCTCAGGTTCAGTGCTACGTGGAGGCGTGGACAGGAGGCACAAATGAGGGAGCTCACGGAGCGTCGCTGGAAACATGTGGCATGCCTCGAAAACGAGAACAAGCAGCTGGAAGAACAAAAGAGAGGTAAGGAAGAGAAGAAACAGGCAATGAACCACTAGGCTTTTTTTATGCGCCTTTTTTCTCACACCACCTTGTATGCTTTGACTGCGGTAGACGTTGATGTGAGGCTGCAGGAGATCGCAACGCAGACAAAGAGCGTATCTCGATTAGAAAAGATGCTGCGTGAGGTGCAAGCCCAAGAGCAGAGGAACGCGATTCTGCTGGAGTCTCTTGTGTCGCAGCTACAGCGGTTTCAGATAGCGTCCATGTGAGTTGGATTCAGATATCGAACGGTCCACCGCTTCCTCCCCCCGCTATTATGAACTGGCTCGGAGCTATGTCTAAGAGCATTTGGGTCATGGATTTATGGTGACCTCTGCTTCTGTATTCCATACAGTAGAGAGAGAACATGGAGCAGGCATAGCAACTCCCAGCTATCCTTTGTGAAGAGGAAGGAGAAAGACTCCACCCACACATATACTTACATCCCTCTGTATGACAGTGGGACGCTGTCTTCTGAAATTAGGTCTGTGGATCCTGTCAAAGTGCAGCCCCGCTGGCTCGGTTAATTCGAAGCTTCTCACTTCAACTTCCGTGAGAGGGTTTTTGCGGATCCATCCAGCTGTGCTGTGTGTCACGTGGTATCTTCTTCGTTTGAGTTCCACAGCGCCCTGCAGCTGTCCTACTTGCAGAGTGGGGGGAACGACCACCTCATCCTCGTTCAGCTGCAGAACCTGCTAAAGGAAGCCCTGGAGATGGAAGAGCACCTTAGGAAGCAGGTTCATGACTCCCCGCATTACAGGGACAAAATGAAACGTGAGCAGCTCTCTGACCCATACGGTTTCTTTCTCCGTGGCCCTGTAATGTTAACTGTGTTATTGCACTGAGCTTCAGTTTAGTTCGGATTGTGATGTGCAGGTGGACAGGACATAGCTAATGACCAGGTGAGGAGAGACCTGATCACCATGGAACTAAAGAACCAGCATCTCGAGGAGGAGATCATGAGGAATGAGCTGAAGAAGTTGAGGGATTCCAGACTCATCAAGATGACCTACAACAGTGAGGCTGGGTTCTTTGGACTTGACAGGGCTACGTGGTCTAGAACTGGGCTCAACACAGTTGCCTCTTCACTAATCTGTTCTGAAAATGCATAACCCCTATTATAGGGGTTGCTTTGGAACCACGCTTTTCAAGGGTAGATAGCAAAAATATTGCCATATGATATCCAGTTGAGTATTATTTTTGTGGCTTTTGTCATTTCAGTTTTTAATTAAAAAATGTTTGTTTCTTATTCTGAGGTGTTTGGATAACTTGCATGCATTTCAGGGGACAATTGTAAATTCAGCTATGTACATTTTCTAAGAAAACAAGTTTTAAAACGTAACTGGAAATAACTTTTCAAGACCATATCTGGGTAGAAGTATAAATTCGTTACAATAAAGGATGATTTTTTTTTACCTTAAATTTTTAAGCGCTTTGAGGCACATTGTTGTGAAAGGCGCTATATAAAAATAAATTGAATTGAATTGAAAAACTTGGACTCACTTCCTCTTTTCCTCTCCTCTTCCTCCGGCCTAGGCCTAACCAATGAGCAAAGGATGAAGGCCATGAAGATGGAAATTGACTTACTGAAGCAAGAAATGGAGATCCAGGGTCTGAGGAGACGGATTAAAGCAACCACAGTACCACTGCTGTTGTCTCACCTTCCCTCTCTGGTACCATGACCCAGAGCAAACCCTGCGAGTCACAGCCTTTAGCAGTCACAGTCACTGGGTCACCAAGACAGTCGTAGCCTCTTCCTTACATAGCAAGGAGTACATCTTTGGTGCTGTAAACCTGTGCAACACATTGCTATAATACTGCTAAAAGTTTAGTATGACAAAATCAAGAATAAAAGGACCACAGTATTATTATGATAATGAACAAATACAGCAAGGTGTCTTTCTTTCATTATTTTGTCAATTATTTTCAGGAGGATGCTAGATCCAGTTCTCAAGGTCGTGGAAAACATTTCCAGCAGGTACCAGATGGTTTTGGCCCCACCCCATATGATCCAATGTGAGTGGAGTGCTAAATAATGCTGATTTCACTTGTGAATCAGAGATTCTCTCAATTATCAGGTTAATTCATTAATAGCAGAGCTAGTATGATCATTAAAAGAGCCCTGATACACAAAAGTATAGGGAATGAACAAAAATGTAAAGTATTTTTTACATAGTGAATAAATGGGTACTTTAATAAAGCATTATTAACCCTATAAAACACCATTTTGAATATGTGTAACAAATTTTGATAAACTTTGAGTCATAAAGCACTTTGCAATTTTGTTCACCTCTGGTGTTGATATTGCTAGTACCCACCATTACTCTCATGTAACATAATAATATTTGAATTTGATTGGTATTAGCTCTGCGTGCTGTCTTATGAGTAAATGTGAGTTTACAACACTGTAAACACAAGCAAAGAATGTTAGAGCTTCTAGTTCACCACCTGAGGTCTGCAAGGTTAAAACGTAGCTGTGCATAAAGTGATCATTTAAAACCTTCAGAAGCGTCTATGCTGTAAGATTGTTGCTGCTGTGCAGGTTAAGGTAATCGTGAATTTCATGCATTCAGATCAGGCTTTGTTGTATTCTACGACTTCCTGCTGGGCCTCTCTCCCTCGTACCGAGCATGCCGCTTAGTGATGAGACTGTACGGGGAAGACCAGGAGATAGGCAGCCCCTCCCCACTCCCTGTGGTCTACTGTGAGCCTGCCAGCCTGTCTCTCCACATACCTGACCACAGAAGAGGGAACCTGGCCTCATTGGCCTCCAAACAGGCTGTGCCCAGGTGAACGCACTACCTTTGCAAGAACAGTAGTTGGGCTGGATTCAAAACCTGTGTGGAAATTCTTACCAAGGTCCTTTGCCCCCCCACAGACTCCTTCCATCCCCCAGCATCTCTCTCGTGCTTGAACTACAAGCCTCGGGAGGCTATGACCCCTTCGGAGAGGAAGTGACACGTCTCTTGTCCAGGGGTTGGGTGAAGGCGGCCGTCTTTGACAGTCATAGCCGGCTGCTCAGCGGCAAGTGGAAGATCCCAGTACGAATACCACCCGTCAGACCCTCCATGACCACGGGGGAACTCAACGCTGTCCCGCAGGTGACTGCCACTTTCATATCTCTTCACTATCTGACTTGCTCATTCCTGTCACAGAACGTGTCACATGACTGTTTTATTTGCTACAGAATGGGACAGTTATGGGATATTTTACACTTTTTTATATATCCGATTACTATGATGATTATCTTTCGTTGTTACATCTAAGTATATCAGTATAATCAATTATTAAATAGTATACCCCAATAATTAAAGTCATAATCAACATTATGACGTTATTGAGTGTTAGTTCATTCAGTATTGTGCTGTGTTCCAGTGTGAAATAAATAGTATACCCCTTCTGTACACTGATAATTGTTAAGGCTTAGGTGTTGTTGTAACCCTAAGTAACCATCAGGAGTACCCCTGTTGTCTCTAGAAGAAAAGCAAAAGAAAGAATTTTGAATTGAAATCAGAAGCTCTCAATTCTGAGTTGTATTACATGGAAAAAAACCACGACAGTCATTTCCACACAGGCCAGTACAATTGCTCCTTATGTGTTCAACCAGGCCTCATGGGTCAGCCGAACAGCACACATGCTTTGGTAATGGTCATGGTTGTTTTCCTGTTTCTGTAGCTGGACAACGCTGAGCTGTACCTCAGGATTGTCAGTGCCCAGGATGCAGAGGTGCAGGGCTCTGCCCCTATAAGTCACAGCAACTGGCGGTTATACAAGTACCCTCCTCCGGTGGGTGGTTCAAGCCTAACTATAAATCTGTCCCTGGCTATAATGTAAAATCAACAAATAAAAAAAGACGTCAGAAGCACAGTCAGAGTCACAGTCACAGCCAGAGCATCATGCTGGGAGGTGGAAGTCTCCTGGTCTGTGGTTCAAATCCCAGCCAGGTGTGTCCTTGACCAAGACACTCAGCGCTAGCTCCCCAGGCGCCATGTGGCTGCTTACTGCTCCACCCAGGGGAATGAGTTAATGCAGAGGACAAATTCCTTGTATGTGACAAACATACTTGGCCATAAAACATAATTCCCCCCTTTCAATTCTGTGTTACAGGACATAGTTTCTTCAGGGGTAAATTAAATTTGGAATAATGAGGGTGGGACTAAGTGGTTGAGAAGATGACTGAATGAGGGTGGGACGAGTTTTACATAACTGTCACTGTCCGACACTGGTGTCCTTCAGTTGGAAGCTTTGAAGTGCAGAAGAAAGCAACCAGTGTTAGATGTGTGAGTGATTGACAACACACAACAAACCCAACCCCTGTGACTTATTTTGTTGCTACTACACACCGTCATTGTTTTTCAGCTGAATTGCAACTGATACAGCTATTGATATGAAACACCAAATGTCATTATACTCCTATCTGTGGGATGTGGTTGGTGTGGTGTTACATCAGTGTGCTGAAATAAGAGGCACTTTTGTTGTGAAAATATTCATAGCCTCCCTCGGTCCCAATGTCCTTGTTGTATAATGATTTTGTTCTGTCTGAGTGACTTATTAATTGCTCTTGCTTAAAATAATTGAATTGCCAATTTATTTACATGTTACGGCAGATTTTTGTTATAAAATTCAATTTTAGATTCATAGTACTTTTGTGCTGCTGAAGTCCATTAATATATTTGGACTATTTTAAAGTGTTAACCAACTTTAATGAGGTGTACTTCAGAATTACAAACCTTTCTTTCCAGAGGCCTAACTCATCATTTTTCCTAATCCAGCAGACACAAGGAACTGATGTTGCTGTGGCCGATTCCCTCCTCTCTCCTCGTTCTTCCAGATTTTCACACAGCTAACTCCAATTCCCAGCATGCATTAAGACCTTGGACCCTGATCCTTTGCCTGGTTTATCTGAGGAGCCAGAATGACTGGCCACCCCACCAGTGGATACAAACATAAGGGTGCAAAGAGACTATAACTGTCTCCGGTGAAGTAATCCGGGCAATTTTGCAAACTTGTCTGACAGCAGTAAGTGACCATGAAGGTGTCTGAGGAGAGTATTTGATTATTTCATCATTACTATTGGTGTGAAACAGAACAAAAACCATCATCACCACACTTAAACTGGTAATAAGAAATAACAGGATTGTAATGTTCTGAGGATTTTCCAGAAGAGGGCGCTATTTCCCAGTCCATGTCAATGTAAAATTTTATCTATAGAGCACATAATTTAAACCAGTGTTGTTTAAAGTACTTGAAAGGCATACTTAATATTTGATATTTTATTACAAAATTACTTAAGTAAAAGTCAAAGTCATCCATTGTAATATTGCTTAAGTGAAAGTATACATGTATGTGTTTATTAACTGTACTTATGTATCAAAAGTAGTTTGTGACTAAATGAACTTAAGTATTGAAAGTAGAAGTCGAAGTATATCATTTAAAAAGCAGTTAGAATTAGAAGAATTCGAAATTCTTATTTTGTATGACCTTCTTATCGAAATTATTAATTATTTCACCACCTAAAATTAAAACAATTTTTTTTGTAGCAAGTAATGAAAATGCCAAGTGGGAAAATATCAAAGTATGCATCTTTGGTGTAGTAAAATTAAAAGTTGACAGAGATTTTAAAACTCAAATAAAGTACAGATATGCACCAAAAATATAGTGCTGTAATGAAGTACTATTACGTCCTTACATTACACCACTGATTTAATGTCTTTGAACAATGAGTTGTACCAGGGAAGGAAAAAAAAGTACCATCGAGTTAACCCATAAAACAATTAAAGCATGAAGCAGAGTAAAACAGCAAGAAAGTCACTGAGAAATATCAAGAAATGGGCAACAATCACACTACATTAAAGCCAAAAGAAAATTAAAAAGTTTTGAATAATAAAGAAAGAGGGAGGCTGTCTGATAAAAAGGGGTAGCTCATGCCAGAGTTTGGGTGCCACAACAGACAAGGCGCATTCATCCCAATACGTCAGCCTAAATTTAGGGACACCAAGTGTTTAGCTGTTCACTAGACCTAAGAGACCGAGGTGGGTTACGTGGTTTTAAAAGACCAGAAATGTGTGATGATGCTAAATTACTCAGAGCTTTGTAAGCTATCAGCAGCATGTTAAACTTGACTGTAAACTGCACTGGGAGCCAATGAAGAGATTTCAGAACTGGCGCTGTACGTTCACGCTTACGTGTCTTCGTTAAGAATCACGCAGCATCGTTTTGGACCATCTGCAGTCTGGCAAGACAGGCCTGGCTAACACCAACGTAAAGGGCAGCCCATAACTATGGAAGCAAATCAGTCTTTTTAATGTGGAAATTGCCTCATTATATCAGGAAAATTAATGTTAAAAAAGAACTCAATAAGATTAAATTGACATTTTTCGATGTTACACTCCAAAAATCATTTAATTGTTACTTTAGTCATTTTCTCCCATATATCTGCTTGCTTGTGGTGCCCATTAAACAGCTTATGTGGAGAAAAATGGTACACAGTCTTCCTCATTTACATTAAAAACAAATGCTACTCTCAGATAACAGTGGACAATGATGCCTAAGGTTCACACGTGCTTTTAGCAATACGCACAACCATCACACTAAATGTAAGCTGTATATCTTACCTTGAAAGTATACAAAAAGTAATTACACTTCCATGTACAGATTAATAAATAACCAGAATTACATCACATAGTAATGCAGGTTGTGTAAACCTTGTTTTTAAAAGGTTTTGGGCTGTAGTTGGAAGGGTTTAGGAGTGAAAAGAAGATGTAAGCCTTAAATTAGATGGGGCAGGAGCAGGAGCTGATCTCAAAAAGGCTGAAAACCTTTGGCTTAAACTCCACTCATCAAGCACTTTATTAGAAACGCTATGCTAATATTAGGTAGGACTCAATTCTTTGTGGCATTAATTTCACCAAATGTTGGAAACATTCCTGTGAGATTGTGGTTCATTTTGATACGATTGCAGCATGCAATTTCTGCAGATTTGTCAGCTGCACATTCATGCTGCGAATCTCCTGTTCTTCCACATTCCAATACTGTTTTGTTAGATTTAGATCCAGTTGACTGAGAAGGTCGTTGAAGAGCACAACTCATTGTCATATGAAAAAAGTACTTGGTGAATGTTCAATACTCTATTTAGAGGTGATTGTCAGTCCGCTACTCACCTCTAGAGGGAAGCAGCTGTTTAAGTTCGTTGCAATGAACAAGAGTTGGACGCTGTGAGCTAAGCACGAAGTTTGACGTTATTAATCAAGCATAGTAAGCAATATTGTGATAATTAAATCAGTATGTTGATGTGATTGTCCAAAATTCCGTATGACACCTTATGACAACACCGGGTCTGGGTCATCGGTTCTGGAACCTATCCCAGGCAGCGCACGCACGTACGCACACTCTGAGAGCACGTTCGGGTTGGCCAGTTCACCTAACCAGCACGTCCTTGGGGCTGTGGGAGGAAACCCATGCAAGCACGGGAAGATAATGTAAACTCCACACCGCCCACAAGAGCCCAATCTGAATGCAGGACCTTGGAGACGTGCAACCAACAGCGCTACCCACTGTCTCCAAATGACATTTCGCTGCCAGTTTATCACCCCGTGTTAACCGCACGATTAATTTCACTTCTTGAAACTGCTTCTCAATTTGTTCAAAATTGCTTAACACTGCAAATTGAAAACAAATTTATTAGCAGATTTATTTTCATGTCTCAACGCTTCAGAGCTTGAAGAATTGCATTTAGAAGTATAATATATACATACACATACTGCCACAATATCGGACAATAAACAAAGCGTGGATTTTCTCTATATAGTTGTTTCCACAACCTTTATATTCATGCTGTATTTATTTTGTCTTGTTTCCCAAAAACTAAATGATATGTGATAAAAGTTTCATGCAGGATTTTATATCCAGGAATTAGAAAATTATTTGCATTTCGTGCAGGTGACAGCTATAATGTCATCATTCATTAACGCAGCACAGGCTCGTCTGTTTAAAGCTGCAGGACAACTGTATAAAAAAAACATTGCTAGCATTTACATATATACAGTTTTTTTTATATGCACCGAAATAGAGCATCGCGAAAGTAGGTGCATATAGCAGACATACGATATCGAATCACTCAGACTAGGTAAAATAGTTGTTCAAGTCGAAAAGTATAAAAAAAAAAAAAAAAAAACTGTAAATACACCAAAAACTCCGACAATACACCTGTCTAAATGGGAAAATCCATACAATATCTTCAAACCTGGTACAGAGCACACCTTAACCCAAACCATTAATGGGATGTAGACAAATAAGCTTTTAAAAACCTGTTTTCACGTGACAATTACTCCGTCTACAAGTTTGAGTCAAAGCGCGCGCTGTGCTTAATTGGGCTTTGCAAGTATAAAAGCGCTTTTCAAAAGCTTGCAACCTATTTGACTCAGACTTAGTAGATGCGGAACCATGGGGTTATTGCCTATGTTATGCATAATCACGTTATGGACGTCAAGATGTTTAGGTAATTTTTAAATTTCATGGCTAGTGGCGGTATATGCCTAATATTGCAAAACGGAACTTGGAGAGGTGAAGCATTAGACACGAAAGAGTTTTATTAATTCGTTACGCCCTTACGAAAACCCCTCAGTAACAAATTACTTTTATGCTCATATGCAAACATAGGCACAAAATAGCCTTTCTGAGAACGATAAATCGCACTCCGGTATTCACTTATACATTTGTTTCACATGTTCCCCGGTCGCAGGTTTGAGTCAGACTTGCAGATCAGACCAGTGGCAGTGTGATAATGGAGAATGTATCCCGGCTTCATGGCGTTGCCGCGGTGTAGGACGCTGTCTGGATGGTTCTGACCAAATGTACTGCGGTATGTCCTATATAACGTGCATTTCCTTAACACAAAAAACACAGTTGTGCCACCCTCGGCTCAAGGTAATGCAAGGTCATAGAAAAATTTCTCTATATGAAGACGATGACGGTTTTGCGTTAAAGACGTTAACGTCTATATTAAATAGTACCGCAATTTTAAATAATATTTGTATTAGTTTGCTAGCGGGCTTGGGGTTATCCATGTCCGTATCTAAGTACGTCATGCAGCTTGTTTAGGCAGCGGTGTTGTAGCTGAAACGAGTAATGATGTGCCCCTAGTACAAAGGCTGATATAACAAGAAGCCAATGCCTGTTGCCGGTACCTGTTTGCAGCATGCCCGGAGTTTGCGTGCCGGGATGGCTCCAGGTGTGTGACCTTCTCCCTGGTCTGTGACAATAAGCCACAGTGTGACGATGGCTCTGATGAGTCCGAGTGCGTCACAGGCTCTGGATGTCTCCCAGGCCACTGGCAGTGCAGGAGCAAAAGGTGTGTCCCCCCAGCCTTCATGTGTGATGGGAAGAATGACTGTGGGGACAGTTCTGATGAAGAAAATTGTGGTAAGTAACCTTCGGTGTGGGGAGGGTCAGTGTGAAATGCCTGCACCACTTTTAGCTTAGTGGCATGCTGTTCCTATGTGAACTTGTGTACTGTTTCCATGCAGATTTTAAATTTGCTTATGCAACACTTACAAGTGTGTATATACTGGAGTTTAAGAGGCAGGACATTGTGAAGACTCTGGTGTTGACCACAGATGAGGGCATTCTGTCATTTGATATTGATTGGCAATGGAACTGGCTATTCTGGGCCAATAGCACAGGCTCTGTGAAAGGTACGCATATGCACCAGTTGGACCAGGTGCTGTTTATCCCAACTCCAAGCCCTGGTGAGTAGTTTTTGTACCAAAGTAATTCAGCTGCAAAATTTTTTCTCAAAATGGTACAAGTGGATGCATGTAAACTTGGTTGCAGTTAATATATATAATTTCTTTAACATGCTAATTGAACTCTTGGCATGATTGTGAAAGCCCCAAACACAATTTTGTTCTTTCAGCTTGTGTGATCAAGGTTGACTCGAGATCTGGGAGCATATACTGGCTGTCCTGTAACCGACGAATTTTAGCAATGACCGCTCTCCAGGCTAGCGGTGTCTGGACCACTAAATCACTGTATCATGCAGTGAATGAGGTCCATGACCTGTATATTGACTGGCAGAGGGGCAATCTCTATTGGCTGGAGGACAAACAAGTCTTCAGAATGGGTGTTTCTGGTGGGAATGCAAAGATGATCGTGAATATTCCAGGAAATATTGGCCAATTGGCACTGGATAGGAAATCAAACAGATTCCTCTGGAACGACAATGGTTAGTACCATTAGCTTTAGTGCAACCGTTACAAATGGTGTTAGTGGGTCACTAATGGTCTAATACTGTCACTGCTTTAGGTTTGAAAGCAGTGAGCCTGTTGAAGAACAAGTACTTGACAGTTAGGTGGTGGAATGTAACAGGCTTGGTCATGGCTGCTGAGGCGCCTTACCTGGTGTCCCTTGTTGATGATGTCATCATGCTGTGGAATCTCAGACTTGGCAGACATGTGAGCGCTGTCACTGTCAAGAGCAGTGTTGTTGGAATTGCAGTTTATAGCAGTGTGGATGGAGGTCAGTACTGCAATACGAGCCACCCATTTTAGTAACCACTGAAAAACCTAAAGGTTTGACTTATCCCTGCAGATGTGAATACCCCACCTCAATATACAGCACTTGGAGTCCCAATCCAAGTAACCTTTGCCCCTGAAGTACATCAAAATATAGCTGTTGGAGAAGTGCTTCCCACTTGGGTAACAAGCTGTAAAAGTCCTTCAGTCCCATGTGAAAGGTATCCGTTGTGCATATCTCCGAGTCAGCTCTGTGATGGAACCCTGGACTGTCCTGATGGATCTGATGAGGAATCGTGCCAGATGTGTGCAAACCCAGGTATCAGGGACAGTCTCATTTGTTTCTATCAGTGGTTTTCATTTTATAAATGGTCATTTGTGGTATGTGGGTGTTTTCTCCCTTTAAGATGACTTCCTGTGCAAGGACAGACTGGCATGTATTGATGGCGCACTGCTGTGCGACGGCCGTGCTCAGTGTTATGACGGTTCTGATGAGGTGAGCTGTCCCATGGCAGTGGTCAGGGTTCTGAGAGCCGAGCCGCTGAAGTGCCGCTGGGGCTGGACCCCGTGTAGGGATGGCAGGCAGTGCGTCATGTACATCCACCTGTGTGACGGCGACGCGGACTGCGAGGACGGGTCCGATGAGGATGAGTGTGTTGTCCAGTGTCTTGAAGGTGAGGTTTGCTAAGCAACTATGGCACAAAGATGGAGTGTCTAGGCCTTTTGCAGAATATCATGGATGTAGTACAGCATGCAATTACAATTTGACCACAAGTTGGTGCATCACTGCCTGTGTTGGCAGTACAGGTTCATTTTAGTGTTGCCTTTGTTCTAACCCCTTGAGTAATTTACATGGAGTTTTTTTTTTTTTTTTTTTTAATGATTTTGTTTACCCATAACATGGGCAGATGTTACTTTCCTGTTGAGTTTAACAGTACATATTTTGAGTATAATATTGCAGTAACCTTTTAAGCATGTTGTTACCCAAACCTATTGTTTTCAATCAGGGGGACAATAACAGAACTTCGAAGCATCAAAGAACCCTAAAATGCCTTTAATCTGTAACCATTTAACCCAGGTTCTAACAACTAAATTTTAATATTATGTTAAAACAAAAACTGCACTGTAAATGAGCAAGTGTAATTACAGCAATGAATAGTTTGTCATTAGGAATGAGAAGAGTACTTGGTTTGTGCCAGAGGTGCTCTGGTTTCCATTGTAACGAATTTGGGTAGGAAGGTGCCTGTACTGTATTTTCAGATCTACAGTTGCCTTTGGCACAAGGTTACATGACTTGTATAATACTGGTGAGGTTCTCTTGCGGTTCTTTCTGCAGAGGAGTTTCAGTGTGCCCACGGTAAGAAGTGCATTGACAGGAAGCTGGTGTGTGATGGGACTCCACATTGTCAGGACCAGTCAGATGAAGTGGACTGCTGGACGAAAACAAGGGAGTGCAGCCATCGCTGCGATGATACCCGCTGTATCCCAGAATCCTTCCTCTGTGATGGAGAGAGGGACTGTGTGGATGGCACAGATGAGCTTGGCTGTGGTGAGTCATTCAGTCCTAAAAGTATGTGCCTATTTTGGCTTCGAAGGCATTGAACATATTAAAGTGTGGATAGAGCTACAGATTTCATTTAGATGCCAAAAAGGTGATTGTATGTGTTTATCACATGCTTGTTTCTGTTGTCTTGTTAGCCTTTGTGAGTGCAGAATTGCCTCCTACTTGTAAAACTCCATCAGTTCTCTGTCGTGGGACGACATTGTGTGTGTCCCAGAGCCAACTTTGTGATGGGAAGATGGACTGTCCAGATGGGTCAGATGAGAAGTCCTGCCTT